>JASPKZ010000163.1:0-65734 GCA_030220185.1 Diploptera punctata | reverse complement strand
ATCTTCAGCACGTATTACGAATGAATGAACAGCTCATACCAAGAAGAATGTATAATTATAAACCAAAAGGAGAAGAATGTTGGGAAGACCATTGAAGAGATGGAAGGACCAATTCGACCTATAATGAGATCGGAACAGGCCATTGGACTTAATCCTTGTTGTTGATGATGATGCTAAATTTTATTTATTATAATGTAGATGTAAGAGTAATTCTTGTGTTTTTTCTAATCTGATTGAGTGGTAGACAAGGCCTTAAATCTAACAGGTAAAAAAACACCCATGGTTTCCTTTATTTCTTTATTTCGTTTTCTATCCATTCTAGATTTTCCAGCTGAACTTCTTAAAACATCAATTTCTGTACTTAAAATTAGTTTCATTTCCCTGGTAGGAATTTGCCAAACATCAGCACCATACATATTAAAATGCTCTGAATTATGATTTGATAATTTGTAATTTTCCATTTCTTTGTTTTATTTTTCTATACCAAATACAGTTTAAAGCATTTATTGCTTGTTTTGTTTGTGCGATTCTATTTATATTCTCAACTGTATTATCGCCTGAATCACGCAACTTAAATACTCTAACCTGTGAAAGACTATTCTAAAAGCTAACCTAATGCAATTTAAGCACTCTAAGTTGTGAAAGAATGCAACATCCAGAAATAAATAGCAAGTTTTGAATTTCTGAAGTTTATTTGTACAGTTAATTACAGTAAATACTCTTTGTTAGCTGCGCTGAAACACGACTTTCTCTTTTCTTAGAATATCCGTTAAAATAAATATGGCTGCCACGTCTTCATGCTACGTATGTAGTTAAATACGTATCATAGAAAAATATATTGAAATAGTCGTTGGAAAAAATATAAAAATCATTGTAAACGATGGGAAATAATTTGATAAATGAAAACCTAAGAATATAATTTGACAAGAGTTTATGAAGTAACTAGCTAATACCCGGCGTGCTCTGCTACACATAAATAATTGATAATGCGTTTTTGTATTTAGTTGAATAAGTAAAAGGAAAAATAAAATAAATTTATATAGTTATTTTTTTATACCGCATGCTGATTACCAGGCGTTGCCCGGGAATCTATGCATCCCGCTGTACCTGTATAAATGAGTTGAAAGACAAAATTCGTTATTTTGAGTTATCCATAAAAGAATACCCACCGTGCTCTGCTATGCCTGCACGGGAATCTATTTATTCCGATCTTCTTGGCATCAATGAAAGACAAAAATGGTTATTGTGAGTTATCATTAAAAGATGAACATATGCTGTCGCGGAATTTTCTGTAGAGTTTTATGAGATATTCAATTCTGTGTACAATAATTTTATGTATTTGTTATGGTTTAGGCAGCGTAAGCGTTTTAATGGTAAAAAAGGCACTTTTCACGTTTTTTCACTACAAAGGGTGTTTTTAAGGGTGTAGGAGTAGAGTATCTGAACTCTCTTATAACCTATGTTCATTCCGGGAATCTCCTGAACAATTTTCAAAAAAACCCCATCACAATCGGAGCATCGGTATGGCCGCACATAAAGTACGAACAAACAAACAAACAAACTAACTAACTAATTAACACTCATTCTTATATATTAGATTAAAAAATTCGCGTCACATGTTGTAAAGGATAGCCAAAATATTTCATGACGTTTGTTTTACCTGGCTTCGCGAGCCTCATTTGAAAATGCAGCCGGCAGTCACGACTGTTTCTTGATGACAGTGCATTCTCCAATCTAACGTCTTGACTTGACGACATTTCCCACAAATTGGTCTTCATGTGAAAGCTTGCGCGTGCTCGACTTCCCGGGGCGCGAGACCCTGGGGACCCTCTGACCCACTCCTCCCTCCTCAGAATGACAAAGCGAATTCCATACGTGAATAGCCATTTCCACTCTCTTATTTCCCAGGTACCTTTATAGTAGTGTTGGACAGCTAACTTTACGGACACGTACCTTCTTAAAAAAGTTTACGAAAGATAAAACATAAGAACTGCACATTTTTACAAAAACAGGTAAAATATTCTGTACGTCATCACCTCATCATCTCCTTTACAGGCAATCTTGCCTGTTCCGTGATATGATTATTCTAGAAATTATTGAATTATAAAATGAAAATAATCTTTCAGTAATAGATTTCACATCGTTAAAACCATCTCTTCCTCGGTCGTCCTACACAGGGGGTGCTGACGCATATGGAAGTACTTGATGCCAGACCTAGTTCCTCCTGCCAATCACTTGGAACGCTGCGGTCGCAGATAATTTCGTCTGCTCTAAGTGTAACCAACAGACTTGCTAAGTTAAATATTTCTTATTATTTGAAATAAATCAGGTTTCTCTTAATTTTAATAAAAAATATCATTTCAAAAACGTTTGATTCAATTCATGCTCGTAATATTAGTTTTGAATCATTATTAGTATTTTTTTCCATTTAATATTATAACGAACTGTATATTTTATTTTATTACGTTGGATGCATGTTTTAAAATATATGTAGGGTCGCACAACCAATTTTTCTTTGTTTAATTATAAGTAATAAGACTCATCAACTGTTTTTTCTGATATAACGAATATATTCCTAATATTGGTTAAAATCATTAGTAAATGAAACTTGAAAATTGATAACTTCAAACTTTGTAGGAAGTAATACTGTGAGGTATTAATAAAAAATAACATCTTACCTCATATATACTTTTTAGAACGATTTGGGAGAAATCAACTGTTGCTGGACCATTGCGGCATTGATTGTTCTTTCACTGAAGGAAACATTGAATCGCCACAAAAGAACAACGGTAGAGTAAAAACTAGCGGTGGCGAAACGATTTCTCTGAAATCAGTATAAAAACAAGACAAAAATGGTGTGAGATGTTATTTTTATTAATAATTACTTAGAAGGAAACTATTTTACTTGTGGTAGAGTAAACGCCGAAAATAACGACTGAGCTACCGAGATAATTTTGTGTAATAAAACAGATGGCGCTGTTATAAGTCGGTATTACGTAGGTAATACAGCAATATGTAATTTGTTAGTTCCTCCTGCGAATCGCCAGAGGTCTCTGGAGTCTAGGCAGCACAGTTTAACATTATCGTCAGCAATCACTTTCAGTGGGTTATCGCTGGTCCTATATTTATTTTCCTTGAGGCGATAGTTATACGCTAGTGCTGGAATTATTTCGTTATTCATACGTTCCAGGTGGACTCTCCAATTCTCTTCATATTATAATATTTTCTCAATTAAGTTGTATATATTCAATTTGTCTCTTACATATTCATTCCTTATCAGATCTATTCTTGTGCCGCCTTTTACGTTATGAAGGTACCTCATTTCAGCCGATTGAATCTTACTTCTCTCTCTTTCCTGTAATATAAGACTCACTATCCAACATTAGTACCGTCACAGCCATTATTTTATAAAACTTTAATTGTGTGTCTTTTAGGGTTTTCTTATGGGGAGTTCTATTTATTGCCCCACATAAGACTGACATTTGTTCAATTTGGTTTCTAAGTCTCTGTCTCTGTCATAGCTTATATTGCATCCAAGATAATCAAAATTAGATACTTCTTCCAATATTTTGTTTTCTATTATTATTTTGGAGCGTACAGGGTATTTTCCTCGATGGGCCATTACTTTTGTCTTTCTTGTGGATATTTTCAAGGTATATTCGTTGCCAATTTTACTCAACTTATATACTGAACGTTGTAAGTTCTCTTCATTATTCGCTATTGTTGCGATATTATCTGCATATGGCAATATTTATTTTCTTGCTAGCTAATACCCATCATGTGCTGCTACACTTAAATAAATGATAACGTGTTTTTGCATTTACTTGAATAAGTAAAAGGAAAACTAAATATAAATTAATATCGTTGTTACTTTTAGATACCACGTGCTGATTACCCGGCGTTTCCCGGAAATCTACGCATCCCGATGTACTTGGCATAAATGAGCTGAAAGACAATTCGTTATTTTGAGTTATCCATAAAAGAATACCCGCCGTGCGCTGCTATGCTAGCTCGGGATTCTACTTTTCCCGATTTTCTTGGCATCAATGAAAGACAAAAATTGTTATTTTGAGTTATCCTTAAATGATAAACATATGCTGTCGCGGTCTTTTCTGTAGAGTTTTTAGAGATATTCAATTCTGTGTACACTAATTTTGTGTACTTGTTATGGTGTAGGCAGCCTAAGCCATTTAAGCTTACAAAAAGCGACATTTTCACTACAGAGGGTCATTTTAAGGGTGAAAGGTTTGAGCAATAAAACTCTCTTATAACTTATAACCTTCCCGGGAAAATCCTGAACATTTTGCAAAAAGCCCCATGACAATCGGATGAATATGGCAGCACATGCTTGCCCGGGAATCTACTTATCACGATCTCCTTGACATCAATGAAAGGCAAAGATGACTATTGTGTGTTATCTGTAAAAGATAAACATATGCTGCCTCGGAATTTTTTGTAGAGTTTTTTGAGATATTCAATTCTGTGTAAATTAATTGTGTGTATTTGTTATAGTTTAGGTAGCGTAAGCCATTTAAGGGTAAACATTATTTTCACGTTTTTCACTAAAAAGGGTGTATTTTAAGGGTGTAGGAGTTGAGTATCGCAACTCTCTTATAGCCTATGTTCATCCCACGAATCTCCTGAACATTTGAAAGAAACCCATCACAATCGGATCAACGGTATGGCCGTGCATAAAGTACGAACCAACAAAGAAACAAACAAAGATTAATTTTTATATATTAGATTTACACTAAATGGTATTCCCAGAGGCATTTCATTCTTCCATTTGTTAATTACATCATTAATATTAATACAGAAAAGTGAAGGTCACAAACTACAATCCTGACTGGCTCCCTGATTTATTTTTATAGGTTACGATTTTGATATACATGTATGTTATATTTTAAATGAAAATTGGAAATGTTACAAAGGAAAGGAGAGCAAGTTAAATTATTTATTAAAGCGATAAACTGTAGTTTGGCAGAGAACAAAATACAATCGAGCTGCGCATTCACTAGAATAATAAGACATGATTCTCCCCATACAGTACAAATTCGGTAGGTAAGAATTCCCCACGTGATTTAGTTACAACCTTGGGAGACATTCAATTATATGAGAATCGTTGTAATTAGTTATTACTAGTGACGAAACTTCTGCTTCCAACGCAACAACGCAAGATTCACCAAAGTTCAAACGTACAGTAGAGGTCATTCTGAGCTCTGAACAGCGGTCACATGTAAAACAAGGGCAGGATTCAGACTTACAACGTTCATATCGGTGGAATATAAAAGTTGCGCACTGACTCTTCGCAAAATTTGAAGTGAAATAGAAGGAATGTAAAATCGTTATTCCAAACTGTTGCTGTAATCAGACGGTATATAAAACTATTTACCCTCTTCACTCTGACGTCATATACAATTTTCGCATGAACTATACACTGGTATGTGTTTACGAAGGAATTATTCATCTCTTGTTAAAACGTAGCATTGTTCTGATGGTGATATCAGTTTCAGTTCAAGTGATACGGGTATTGTCGCTGATTGTTTGAATAATATGGATAGTAGTGAGAGATGTACAGTAAGGTGGGCCGAAAAACTCATTTTTTTTATTCGAAGTTGTAATAGAGCAGAAAAGTTGCGAATTACATAGCTAAAAAAAGGAAAAAAAAAATCAAAATCGGTTGACATCTTCCGGTCGCGCAAAGGCTCTGAAGTTTGGCAAAATATGAAAAAAAAACTTCATTTTTGCAATTATTTCTTTTTTTTCTAATATCAAGTGGATCTTTGCTAATCACGTTTATGTCTATCTGTGCGATCTGACAATCAATAAATACTCTGGAAGTTATTTATCAAAAACCAAAAATGCGTAAAAATATAAATTGTTCATTATTCTGGCAAATTTTGGAGCTTACGCGCGACCGGAAGATGTCAACTGATCTAAACCAAATTAAATCACAATGTTTTTAGGCTCTATTTGAAGACGTTACAAGCTATTACATTACGAAAATATCTATTAAAAATTACAGAAATAATCTCAAGAATGAAGTTTTTTTTTTCATATTTTGTCAAAATTTAGAGCCTTTGCGCGACCGGAAGATGTCAACCGATTTAGATATATTTTTTCTTTCCTTTTGTCTATATAATTCGCAACTTGTCCGCGCTATTACAACTTCGAAATAAAAATGAGTTTTTTCGGCCCACCTTGTACAGTCAAGACTTGTATTATCACTGCATTGGGTTCGCTGCCAAGTTATAGTACATACTTTCTTACTCACTAAACCAAGCAAGCCCTGATTTGGTTTAGGCTAGGGGCATGGAAATTTCAAAAAAATTAGCGACGATCACGATATGCGAATATGTCCAATGTGCGGGAAATTTGAAGATGAGATACATATATTAGACAATGTAATGATTTAGAATATTGGAGACGTCAGTTATTACCGGAAAGATTTCTAAATTCAAATCGGGAAAGATTGGCATGCTACGAGTTATTGGTAAATCCAGAAAATTGGATAAACTTGGGTAAATTTCTGGACGAAACGCGGAAAATAAGAACAACACTCATTCATGAATAAATATATGTTATCAAAATGCAATAACATTAATTCTTAATAATTATATATAAATTAATTAATGTATAATGCTATTGTGTTATTATTTAATTGTAATATTATTGCGTTTTCTTTATGTAATTGTAATGTTATTGCTTTTTTTGTTGTTTATTTTTTCTTCACACTAGTAGCAATTATTACTTTATTGTAACGGACTGTCAACAGCACGTACGGCTTACTGCCCGTGCGACCCATATTTGTAAATAATATTGTAAATATCTTACTTTTTGTCTAATAAAGTCCTACTACTACTACTACTTACTCGCTAACACTATCGAACCCGTAAGTTCATGGCCGCGCGGACATAAGCTCTCCATATATCCCTATCCTGAGCTAATACTTTCCAATCATTCCCTGTATAATCTACTAAGTTAGGCTATAGTAACACAATTAAAGTAAAATAGTACAAATATTATGTATACGGAAGATAGTATTATATTTAACAGCTAAATACCATTGCCGTCGGAGTTCAAACCTGGGCATAAAAGGGTTAACAACATTTAATTTGTTTTCCTCTTATTTTGAGAATAGAAGTTCTTATACATGTAAATCTGGACCGCGGGCCAAAGATTTTACTTCTCTTCTGAAGAAAGCCATCAGGATTTTTGCGTCTGCACATTATTTGACCACGAGGTCGGGTAAATAGAAATAGATATATATATATATATATAGGCCTATATATATATATATATATGGAATGATAAGAAAAATAAATGCCTGGACGGGATTCGAACCCGGATCTCTGAGTCTGTACCTCAGCGTGATATCCATTACACTACCAGGCGAATCCAATTCAAACACTTATTTTTCTTATATATGTATTATACTCTCCATTATTACTAGATGTCGCGAGAACTCGGTCTTCACCGCCATCTAGCAGCTGACTATGTTAAACATTTAATTATAACATATATATATATATATATATATGACATGAAAACAATAATAAGCAATTGAACTGGGATTTGAACCCGAGATCTCTAACTTCATATGTTAGTGACATATGAACTAGTCCACACAAGCATCCCAGCACAAAGATTTATTTTTTTCCCTTATATATGACCCTCTATCATGAGAAGCATCAGGACATCGCCCTCATTGCCATAACGTGGCTTCTATAATAAGTATGCATTTAGAGAGAATAATTATAATTTATAGCAGTAATTATTCTTTATTTTGTTGTTATAATTAAATTCTGACATTTAGTAACGAAAGCTTAATATGGCATGAAAAGAAAAGTAAACGCCTGAACTGGGATTTAAACCCGACACACACTAAAACTTTATAAACTTATTCAGTGATACGGTAACTTTAAACACATTTAGTAACACGGTTATCCTAACTTCAATTCATTTTACTTTCTCTAAGTGTATTAGATCGACCGCGGTGGACTAGTGGTTATGCTCCTTGCCTCTGGTCACGAGGGTCGCGGGTTCAAACCCGGCTGCGGGTTTGGAAAAATCCAAGGAGCAAGTCCTCTGGGAGTACTGATGATTTTCAGGCTCGTAAAAGATCCCTAAGCCTGAACAAATAGGCCTCTAAACAAAAATGTACCGATCTGAAACATCCTAGTAATACCTTAGTTGCCTGCTAGATGTCTCATTATGTCGGTGTGATGATATCATGCACTCGTGACATCTTTGGGCAGATAAGGTAACTAGAATGAACTTGGAGAGGCTATGGTTCAACACTGGGCTACGACATTAAGGGAGGTGATAGGTGAAATTTTCGACATTTTCGGTCAAATTTAGTATTTTTTTGTTTTTTTTTTGTATTAAGAAATACTATGTACCTTAAAGTATAAGTTGAAGTTTGTGTCCTATAGCGCCCTAATGACTGTAGAAGAGAATGCATACTACATTTTCAATTTAACTGCATGCAAACTTTCAAATTAGTTTTTTGCACACTTTTATTTTCATTGCATTTCAATTCATTCAAATCAAAATAGCATTGACACATTTAATGATAGACGCACGAAAGTTTTGCTACATGTCCCACATACTATGGCTAACAATTCTGTGCATGGATTTTGAAACACCGTTGATAGTTTTTGAAATAAAAAATAAAATATGTGTGGTAATTTAAGAAAAAAATGAATTTTCATATGCACAGGATGTATATATATTATTCTTCCTTTATTATAATGATATAGAAAAGTTAATGCATAGGGTTGTTCTAAATTAGTCAGTGGTCTTGTGGAAAAAAATTCAAAACTGTTACTCAGAAATTATGGGATTAAATAAAACTTTGAATATATTTTGAAAGAGATTTTCTTCAATAACTCAAAAACGTTTAAGCCTAGAAGGATCAACCTTCAATATAATATTACCTATTATGGCATGAATGTGAGTACATAACATCAAGTATGTAGCTTAATAATGTAGAAAATAGAAATTTCACCCATCACCCCCTTAATCATCATGTAAAAGGATTAGGTACCTTAGTACAAAAAAACTGAACAATTGAGTTGTTTGTGTTTATGGGGTTGAAATTTTCCTCTTACACGAGCATTAGTCTGTAGAACAATTTGTTTTTAGTTTTTGATAATTTCGTTTACAATTGAATGAAATAACATTTTAAAATCTCATGAGCTCAATTGGCCATCACGTGTGATTAATCTCACCTTTGGTTTGCTGTGAAATTTGCACATATGTAAATGAAGAGGTGCTTGTAACCCGTGAATATTCATTTTAATAAAACACGTCGAATGTTGTTTTTTCTCTGCAGCGTTTCATACGGTCTATCACATTCGCATTCAATAGTCAACAAATTCGTGAATGAGATTCACTGATTAAAAAAAATCCACAGAAAAAATGTTCGTGTATCGAGGCGGTAGACTGCAGCCTAGTTTGTTAATTTTTCCTACATATAGAATAGACTTCTACTACTATCTGTATCGTAATCTTTAATTACATCCTTTAGACTGTGATTTTCTGATGTGTTTGTCATGTGTTTTGTGTTGGATTAAATTTTATTTTTTTGCGTTTTCAGTATCTATCCTCCAACCATAACTTAAACATACGATAAAAACATAGTCTCTTGCTTAATATACCGTAACATAGGACATCACATCACTCCATGTCATATACTACACTGCAGCCACTGATTCTCCGGACTTGACGTTTCCACGACAGTGTTGCCGATATGGATATTCAGTGAGAGTGGCCGCTTTATGTATGCAGTTAGCAGACATACAGCTGACAACATCTCTGCAATTTCTAATCTTACTAGCGCGCTATAGCTGCGTCAAGAGCTGTGATTAGTTGTGGTAGACATCTACTCGAACCCAACCATTTCCTTGTTGGCAATAGAGGGCGAATTCTCCCTT
The DNA here is from genome assembly GCA_030220185.1 of Diploptera punctata. Lineage (NCBI taxonomy): Eukaryota > Metazoa > Arthropoda > Insecta > Blattodea > Blaberidae > Diploptera > Diploptera punctata. Next base: position 55,796 of record JASPKZ010000163.1, on the reverse strand, counting down.
TACACCTCGTATAACCTAAACTTCAGAGCCGAGATATGGTGGTTAGTGTATATCTCCACTTCTCGCAATTGGAATTCCCTACCACAGGAAATCAGGGGTTTCCGGACATTGGCATCTTTTAAAATAAATCTAAATTTATATTTGCTCTAACATTAGCTTCATCATTATCCAGCGTATGGTACATTCAGTATGTTGGTAATGAATTATACTACCGGCTTCTATAAAAGCAACCATCATGTAGGATGAATACTTGTACAGTAGGGTGTCCCAAAAAAAATCGAAGTATTTTGTTTTTAACGCATACCCTCTTAATTTATTTGTATAATATTAAAATAATTGTAAGTACAATTTGGTGTACGTAGGCCCAAGGTAAACCGTGCCGACTTGTTTCGAAACATCTCAGTAAACAAAGAATACACTTATGAAATATACACAGATGGAAGCAGAAGCAATGATGGAGTTGGATCGGGAATAGTTATATTCAAAAAACATGTATTAACAAACCAGCTGAAATTTAAGTTGTACGAAGAATGTTCAAATAACCAGGCTGAGCAACTTGCCATCATGAAAGCACTAGACACCTTAAAAGGACTCAACACCAGCGAAATACCGATTGACGAACGTAATGTGGCAATCTACACTGACAGCAAGATCACGTTAGACTCCCTAAGGAACAGAAATAATCGCAACAATTTAATTGAAGAAATTAGGAATAAGCTGAAATCTCTAGAAGGCGACAATTGGACAGTGGAATTCAGCTGGGTCAAGGCACATGCTGGAATCTACGGCAACGAGATAGCGGATCGCCTAGCGAAGCAAGCAGCGTGCGACGGCGGCCTACAAACGAGTTACGACAGGATTCCAGTAAGTGCTGTGAAGAAACACCTGACAACCATTAGTGAAGAAAAATGGGAAAGGGAATGGCAATCAACCACCAATGGGAATTTGACGAAATCGTTCTTCCCGAAAGTCAGCGACAGACTACAGACAAGAATCCAGATATCTCCCAATTTCACAACGCTGGTGACCGGACACGGGAATATAAACGCCTACTTCCATCGCTTCAAGATAAAGGACAGTGCAATGTGTGCATGCGGTGCTGGTGAGCAGACAGTGGACCATGTCATATATAACTGTATAGAATTTAAAAACGAAAGACAAACTCTTATAAATTTTGTAAATAGAGGTAGTGAAAGGTGGCCCATAAATAAGAGTAAATTAGCTTTTAAGTATACTAAACAATTCACCAAATTCGCAAATAGCATAGACTTAAAAAAATTACAATAGAACATTACTTGGACAGTATACTTTAAGGAACTGTAAATCATAAAGTGATAGAACTAGACAATAAGTGTTAGGATAAGAACATTATTTTAAGGAAGTGTAAATATTGATCATGACTTGTTAGGATTAGTCAGTGCTATAAGTGTAAATAGGAACCTAATAGCCTAATTTTTTAGAACTTGTAAGGACAGTAAAATATTTTTCAATAGTAGATTACTCATAAAATGTTAGAATTAGTCCGTAACTTAAGTGTAAATAGGAGCTATATCTTCTTAGATTAGTAATGGATAGAATATTAACTTAGCGTGTAAATATAGATTATAGCTTGATAGGATTAGTCAATTTAAATGTAAACAGGAACCATATTTTGTTAGGAATAGTAATGAAGAATGCACTAATTTAACCCTTAACTTACAATGTATCTTATAAGAAACATTGATTAAATTTATTTGTTATAGTTTATTAAACAGTAAAAATAAAACAAATTTTCATACATTACCTAAGATTGTGTCAAATTACGTTAAAAATACAGTATTAACTTACTTTTACATGATTTTATTTTCTTTGCGGTCCGAAACACTTGAATGACGGGCACTAGAAAGTATTGTTTCGCCAATTTAAGGGTTAAGTAAGTGCTAATAGGGACAATATCAAGCAACTGTAAATATTAATCATAACTTGTTAGTGCCAAGAGGAACCATAACTTGCTTAAGTATAATTAAACAGAGAGCATTGTTTGAAATGCAAATAACAACCACAACGAAATAGAACAATTTAGCGTCACAATAACTCAAAATTATATTTTAAGGAATCGAAAATAGAAAAATATTTTCACACATTAGAACTAGTAAATAACACTATAAATGCATAGTCAGGAACATCAACACACATAAAATGATAGAGATATTTTAATATTGCTAAACCAAAGCATGTAGTACTGCAGAAAACTGTAGTGGAGCATGCTGTCATATGAAGACTCTTATAATAAAAAAAAAATCTCAGTATTTGCAAACTTTTAAATAAAATTTGAACAATGTTTTTTATTGTAAAATAGTAAATAGTTAATGTTTTGGGCATATTGATTTTTTACTAAATAAACTTTAGTTCTAGAATCTTTCTATACTAACCCAGTACACATTTTCATATCGTATGTTTGACATGAAGTCAGCACGGGTTGTCACGATCCAATCGCAATGATATTTTGTTATTTGAGGTTTTTAATGTCAAACAGAAAAAAAAAAAAATAGAGGGTGTGCATATTTGATTTTGCGAGTAAAAAAAACTCATTTATGTCTTGGGACACCCTATTGTACATGGTATCTTTGCTTCGTCCTATTAATAAAAATAATTTTAATTTGTTCTCTAAAAAGTGATTTTTTTAAACTATCTTATTCTTATTTGGATGTTGACACTAGAGCAAAAGATCGTGTATAAAAATGTTAAATTTTCATTATTATTTGTGACTATTTAACTCATGCCCCAAGTGAGAGTCAATGACCAATCACATTTCAATGATTTTTTAATTACAACCAATCATAGTCGCGTTTCACCTCGAATTTATCAAACAAGTTTATCATATTAAAGAAAGCTCCTCCTTTTTTATCATACTGAATAGGTCATAGCATTATTTTGCAGTGACTGACCCTCTAAGAAATACGGCTACCAGATTATATATATATATATATATATATATATATATATATAGTGCATGAATGGCAGCTGATAGAGCATGCGCGAGATAATATAAAAACATTTGTAGCAATTGATTATACAAAAAAAAAAAGAAACCACTGTTTTCATTTTCTTAAACGAATTATTTTCCAGGAAATGACGTTGCAGAAAAATATAATTGACATATTTACATCATAGGACATTAGAAATTAATTAATACCTATAATGTTGGTTATACATTTCTCCAATAGGGTGTATTCTTAAAATATTGCGATCCTTTGGCAATAAATAATATGATCTATTTGCAGTGATCAAGAAGTGAAACATAACAAACGTTTCCTATTTATTTTCAAACATGGCTGTTTACATAAAATTTATAATTATTTTAATATAATTGTATTTATATAATGATTTGTGAGTAAACAGATTAATTTTATTCGTTAAATAGTCCTAACAAGTGCCACTCTTGTTTTCTAAATTATTGATAAATTCACGACTCACGAAGTGGCATTACTTATGATGAAATACAAAAACAATCATATTTCTCTTCAGTGAATTTCTGGATGTTGTAAAGTAAAATGGAATAAGACTGCAGACTTTCTAGCCAAAAATGTTCCCAAATTCTGCAGTTGAATAATAAGTCATTAACGTTTCATGTAGCAAAGAGTCCATAAGTTTATCCGAAATGCCTCCTAACCTCAAATTACAATAAGAACTTCGGGTAAAGAGTTGAAGGAAGCCTTAAGAAACATCCCGGATTATCCAAGAAGTGTAGCTGTAGCATAATTCTGACTAATTATTGGCCACGATTATTGCCTCACTATCTTCATCACATCGGTTTCAAACCGGGCCCATCCGTGTGACCAGCATAAAGAGATGGACATGAACCACCTAATGTGTTGTCCTGCATTGAAAATCGGCAATATAAACAGCCAAAACTGGAAGTAAGAAATGGAGTCTTCTTCTTCTTCTTCTTCTTCTTCTTCTTCTTCCGAATGCAGTATTGGTTCTGCGACTACAAAAACTGATCTTTCCATCGATTGAAGGGTCTTCCGAGGTCTCTTTTGCCGTTAGGGTTGAGGTGGTAAATCATCTTTGGTAAACGGGAATTTGACATTCTCTGGACGTGTTGGAACCATTTAATCTGATAATTTTGTATATGTTCAACCATTTCTCTACTATTCCACTGCATCCTTATCTCATCACTTTCCATTCTATCCCTTAATGTTACTCCAGTTAGTGATCGGAGGAATCTCATTTGTGAACTATTAATGCGGGATTTATCTTTTGCTCGAAGTGTCCAGCATTCACTTCCGTATAGTAGAGCAGGTTTGGCTATGGCATTATGAAATCTCAATTGGATTTCTTTCCTCATTTGTTTTCCAAAATTTCTCCTAATTATACCATTTAATCTGTTATATTTTTCTAAATTTGTTTCCACATCTTTTTGATTATGAAACTGTGATATATTATTACCTAAATATTTAAGGTGTGTTACTTGTTCTATTGGTTTATTATTTATTATTATTTTTACTCTCGAAAGTTCCTTTCCAGTGATTGCCATGGATTTGGTTTTATTTTCAGATATTTTCATGTTGTATTTTTCTAGGGTATTCTGCAATTTAAACACTGATCTCCGCAAATCATCTTCATTCTCCGCTAGAAGTACTTGATCATCTGCGAAGATTATTGTTTGTATTTGATTTCCTCTACATATTTTTACTCCTGGGGGTTTAGTATTTTCCACTCCTGGACAATTTTATTTAGATATAGAATAAACAGTAATGGAGATAGTCCACATCCCTGTCTTAAACCTTGGTTAATTTCAAATTTATCTGTTATTTTCCCATGATCTAACTTTACTTTTATAAATGTGGTTTCATATAAACTTTTTATAGCATTTATTAGATTATTGGGGACTTGGTAGCTTTCCAATATTTTCCACATTATGTCCCGTTTGACTCCATCATAGGCCTTTTCAAAATCTAAAAATAATATATATAGGGGGATATTAAATTCTTTCCACTTCTCAATTAGTTGTTTTATAACAAATATAGCGTCGATACACGATCGGCTTTTTCGAAATCCACATTGCTCCTCTCCAATTTTATCTTCTGTAATTTTCTGAAGTTTTCGTTTTAAAATGGATGTATATATTTTAGATGCTGTTGTCAACAATGATATACCTCTATAATTTGAACAGTTACTTTTTTCTCCTTTCTTATGGATGGGTATTACTAATGATGTTTTCCAGTCCTGAGGTATTATTCCATGTGCCCATATATCATTAAAAATTTGTACCAATCTAATATAGAGTGGTTTCCCACCATATTTCCAAAGCTCCATTGGTATACCATCTACTCCGCTAGCTTTTCTATTTTTCATTTAGAAATGGAGTCGATAATAAAATTTAGTTTCATTCTATCCCACTTGAATATAACGGGCTTCCAATATAAAACCGGACCGGCCTTACGGGGTTTCACCCGTCAGGCAGCGCTCTCTCCTCGTCCGCATTTCACTCTGCCAGCCGCTCGTCCTTGAGCTAGTCAGTTTACTATCGTTCGGCAAGATGAGACGTCAGCTGACATTAGAGCAGCGCATTTATGTGTGTAAATGTTATTATAAATACGAACAAGCTTGTCGCGTTCGCGAGGAATTTATTCGGAACTTCCCTGGACAATTACCTCCTTCCAGATCGACAATCCACGATCTTGTGACTAAATTGAGACCACTGGTTCAGTACAAAATAAGAAACACACGCGAAGGCGTACGGTTCTCACCGAAGAAAAATTAGACGAAATTGGCGAAAATTTGGAACGTTCACCACAAAAATCATTACCGAAATTAGCACAACAAGTTGGGATTTCAGTATATTCTGCACATACAGCAACAAAATTGTTAAAACTCAAACCTTACAAGTGTACACGTGTTCATTGTCTAAACCAAGGTGAAATCAGAAACTTGACAGTGCCCGAACTACAGCGTGTCAATCTAAACGTGTTTACTCGGTATAATGCCTGTTTAACTGTGGGAGGACAATATTTCCAGAATTTTCTATAAGGTAAGAAACAGTTCAAGGTCGGGTGGCAGGCAGGGCAAATTGCGGGAGAGAAGAGACAGCACTGCGTGCCGGGTGAAACTCCGTAAGGCCGGTCCGGTTTTATATTGGAATGTATAAATAAATACTAATGAAATACAAGGAAATAATCACTTATTTTAAAGTACACTAATCATACGTATCTTTACCTAAATTGTTCTCCCTAATTTTATCACTTCTGCTGGGTTCCCAAATAAACCTGATACTTTATACAACTTTATACATCTAAAATAGTTTTTAAAACTACGAAATATATTCCAGTATACTATTTTAGATTTTTAATAATGAATAATACACAAGTAAAATCACTATTATTAAGAGCAAAATGGACTTAATAATTCTGAAATAAATAAATAAATTTAACCGACAATAATAATTATATAATCAATTGAATTGGCGTTTACTTGATGAAAAACCATATTTTATTTAACTAAATGAATAATAATTATATTTATTGACCATAAAGTAAAATTGACACATTTTTATATTATTTCGATGTTCTGATGTAATTCCAAAGATATCAGAAAATTTTCGGAGAACTGGTAACGCTGAACTGGGATGGATAATGTAGATGTAATTAAACAAGTAAATTTAGGTCCAAACAACACTAAATTTGTAATAATGTGTGAAACAGACATTTTAGAGAAATTCATATACTTACACATGCTAGTTTATTTTATGAAACTTTTATCTGTTTTTTAATAAACTGATTTGGTGTTTACATGATGAAAATTTATGATATATTCAATAAATAAAACCATCAAACTTTTATGTGATTTTTATAAATATATATTTTATTTCACATTCGTCACAGCTGTTTCAATGCACTATACTGCAGCAGCTGTTGCGAATATTAAATAAAATAAATATTTATGAAAATTATATAAAACATGGATAGTTCTACTTATTAACATAAATAACTCACTGGCACTATCGAACCCGCAGGTTCATGGCCGCGCGGACATAAGCTCTCCATACATCCCTATACTGATATAATGTTTTCCAATCATTCCCTGAATAATCTACTTCCCTCAAATCATAGTTAATGTTATTCTCTCACCTCATTCTTGGTCTACCAACTAGACGTTTTCACTCTGGTTTTCCTATATACTATTTTTTACGTAGGCCCTATTCATACATATCTCTCCTAAAATAGCCAATTGCCTCGTCATCGAACTAGAGACGCACAAGACTGGATTAACGGTTTTCCCTCTGTCCGTATCTACTAACAATTATTCGTTCAAAAATATGTAGACATAGAACCTACAATCCGAGTTTTTATGACATCAAATATATATATATATATCCATAGTAATTCTGCCCGAGGGCAGGTCCTTCACTTCAGTCGTAGCATTTTCATGCCACACTTTGCAGCTCTACTAGGGAATTATAAGTGTGGTAGCTTCCCGTTGCTTTCCACACCCGTGAAAGATGTTGATGATGATAATGATGACTTTCGGGGACCATTGGGCCCTAGGCATCCTGACATTTGACTTACAGGTGAGGAAAAACCCCGAAAAAACCTCACACAGGAGCCTGTCCCGACTGGGGACTCGGGCCCGCTGCGTGAGACCACAGCGGTGGATATATATATATATATATATATATATGTAAGTGTGTGTGTTGTGTGTGTATGTATGTATGTATACATAGTGTTCTTTCCGAGGGCAGGCTTCTTTTACAGCATTTTCATGCTATGCTTTGCAGATTCATTAGGGAATTATACTGTAGGTGTGGCAGCTTCCCGTTGCTTTCCACACCGGTGAATGAGATGATGATAATAATAGTGATAATGATGATGACCGGATGATCTTCGGGGACCATTGGGCCCTAAGCTTCCTGACATTTGTCATACAAGTGAGGGAAAAGCACGAAAAAAACTTCACTCAGGAAGCCTGTCCCGGGAATCAAACCCGGGCGCGCTGCCTGAGAAGACAGCGCGCTTCCTCGAGACCATAGCAGTGAACATTATATATATATATATATATATATATATATATATATATATATATATATATAATTCCATTAAAATTCATAAGAAATGCTTAAGAAACAGGTTGCATTCTATAGCCTAGACTTCGAGAATTCTAGGTTTAAAGAAACATACTGTATTCGATTCGAACTGACGATTGGCCACTTCTAGAGGTAAGTATGTTGGTTAAATCCTTATCAAACTGAGTGGGGGAGTGTTGGGCGTTTGATTATAATTGAAGTACAGTTGGTGGCTTAATTCGAGTCACGTGCCACAGTTTGCGAGTCTGCGAGCACGAGATTGTAGTATTAGCTCACAATTAGGCGGCGTGATGAATGGCGAAGTGCTCAGAGCCACGCACCAAGTGCCACGACCCCCAGCGGGGCTGCTCTACGTGAGACAGTCTCCACTTTTCATACGTCACATTTCGTGTTATGGATATCTGACCCCATTTCAAATTCTTCCTCACTCATCCATAGATAACAGATCACAGCAACGTCAAATGTGAAATACCTGACTTCACTACAAACTCCCATCTTCTAAATTTTTGAAGCATCATTTGTTATCTTAGCTTATGCCATACATCTACAAGTTACTCGCATTACAATGATTGGAAACAAAGTTTTACGTATAAGTTGACATAATGTTTTACGGATGTATTTCAGATATTTGTGACCAAAGCATGGCGTTGAGGCCAGAATTTTGTAAAATATTTTCAGTCATTGTAAAGTACAGAGTTCTTCATTTATAACCTAACGGGCACACGGCGTTTTGTCTGTTCGCGGTTGGGTGTGCCACAGACGGCTTTGCTCCTACATAAACTCCGCGCGTAAAACATGTATAAAAATCTTACCTTATAGAAGATGCTGGAAATGTCGTCCACCCTGGTCCGCATGATTCTGGAATTCCCAGCAAAATATGTATAATTTAATGGATTTGATGTGCTGATTCCAAAATTACAATCCTCTTTTTTTTTTTCTAGCACATACAATTTTTTAACAATTAGCAATTATGTCTGAAATTTTATTCTAGTTCTGTGCATAAATATTGCACCATGGAGCTACGAAAGTACTAAGAATATCATTGTTGAAATTAATACATTTTACGACAATGACACCAATGTAACATACAACTCTTATGTAAAATTCAATCCCTGCAAATTTGGTTGTCTGTAGTTTTTCAAATGGTGAGCATCTATTTTTTGTGAATGGCTGTTGTATATCATACATTTGTATCATTTGAAGTAAGGTATCATCTAGAAATTGTAAAAATAACCGATGTATTTTGCCACATCTGTGGTAATTTTGTTGTTCGAGAAGACGAAATATTACAAATTTTGTTAAAAAGGTCTACAATACCAATATTCATATTATAAAGTTTGGACATCTTGACAAAAAAATGGTCTCCAAAAAGTATGTCATACTTGTGTAGAACAACTAAGGGAAAAAAAGTCAAGGAAATATGTCAAGCGAGAATGCTTTTTCTATTGAGAAAATTAGGAACGCTAGACTGCAATATGAGTGGTAAAGTACATTTCCTACCGTCTCATTTTGGATTTTTTCCCTGAAAATCTCGACTATGTCAACGAGGAGCAGGGTGATCGATTTCACCGGGACATAAAGGAGATGGAAAGCCTTTACCAGGGAATGTGGATTGTAAATATCATAGCTGACTATTGCTGGTCGCTGAAAGGAGATGTACCAAATTCTTTCCATAGTAGGAACTGTGAAAAGCGTTCATTTCAAAGCAGCATCTAAAAAAATGGATTAGTGTTTAAATTACGTGATTACTTAGAACAAAAGGGAAATATTAGTTAATTCTAAATATTTTAGTGTTGGGTGTTGTGGATTTATTAACTGATATTTAATAATATAACATAGATTTGATAGAACCGAGTATAAAAAAGTATATTTTACCATTTCTTATCTTCTTGTAAGCCCATGTTTCCCTTAACAGAGATTTAGGCGCTCTCCCATACAGGGAAGAATTTAAACTATACTAATTTAGTTACACTTATTTTCGTATAGATGTAATTTGAGTGGTCCGTGGTCAGCGTTCCGCCTCATACTGACATGTAGGAAACCAAGGTAGTACTAGGACGGGAAAATTCGGTAAATTTTGCTTAGAGGCCTTTTCATTCAGGCTTAAGGATCTTTTACGAGCCTGAAAATCTTCAGACTCGGGACCCACGGCTTAAAGTCCCTACCGGATGACTTGCTCCTTGGATTTTTCGATCCTAAAAAAATCCATCTGGAACAAAAATATCACAAAGGAAACTAAAATGAAAATTTATAAGAGCATAATGCAGAATATTTTGTCATATGGAGTGAAACTTGGTCTTTGACGGAAGTACAAAAAAATAAAATTAGAACATTTGAATTTGATTATTTTAGAAGAAGCCTCCAAAAAACAAAACAGGATAAAGTAAGAAATTAATTCCTTTGGGAGAGAAATGAATGTCGCCACATCTGTTGTTAAGAGGATTGAAAATCAAACGCTTAAATGGTATGGCCATGTACAAAGAATGGAAAATGAAAGATGGACAAAAAATATACACCAATGGTCACCCCCTGGAAGAAATAAACGTGGCAGACCAAGATGGAAATGGAAAACCTACGTCAGAACTATAATGGATGATAGGAATTTGGAAGATGGAGATTGGAATGATACAGATAAATGGAAACTGAAGACGGCAAACCTATAAATGGGGGAAAGCCGAAGAAGAAGAAGAAGAAAATCCATCGATCCCGGCCGGGTCTGAACCCGCGACCCTCGGGACCAGAGGCAAGGAGCATAACCACTAGTCCACCGCGGCTGATTTTCTCATAATGTGAAAAATGGTACGTGATGGAGACAAACTAATTTCATATTCTGATTCAGCATAGTGAAGTTAGGGATAATGATATATTAGAATACAAATCCCAGACAAAAACTTAAAATTTGTACATCGGTGTTATTTGTTGATTGAAATATTTTAAAAATAATTTATGGTTTAACTAATGTATGTAGATACTTTGCACATATTTTGAATTTGGTATAGAAAACTGCTCTTTCTTATTTGGTTTATAAAGTGATATATGCTCATTGTTACTTCCCAGTGCCTCAACTTTTTGTTTTCTGCAAGTGGATCCCCCATCGAACTATTGACAAATGAAAGTTTCTTAAACGAAGGCCAATCAAAGTATCATTTACTTGTTTTTATATACCAGATAAATTGTATGAAATCGGATTTTTTGTAATGTTACTGCAAACAGTAGTCGAAACAAAATAAAATCACTTAATGAACACAATGCCATTATTTTAATGTTTTTGTGAATATTTACAAAGGAGACAAATTAACCACTTTAGTAAAACAAAGGATAGTTGTGATAGCTAAATAAATTATTAGAGTAAGTCGATTTTTATAGAGCGTGATTCAAAATTCAAACGAAATCTAAGGAATTGTGGAAGAGTAGAAATATATTTTGAAACACGGAACTTGTATTCTATATTTCTATATTTTTAGACACATTTCATTCACGTGCTCATTAAAGTGGATACATTAATCATATAACTGAAATAATATTAGACACCAATAAAATATCTATGACTATTTAACTCATGCCACAAATGCTAGTCAATGACCAATCACGTTTCAATGAATGTTGTTTTACAACCAATGGCAGGCGTGTTTCACCTCGCTCTTTATCGATTTCTCTTTATCAGCTCCTGCTTTTGTGATAAAGAAAGCTCCTCCTTTTTAATGTTCTGAACAGGTCAAAGCATTATTTTCCTCCAACAAATACATTGAATATTGCAAATAATGAAAAGATTCCTTGATTTTGCTGAGTTCTTTTACTAAAAAAATAAATGAATAACACGTAATGTTGATTATGATATACAGTTTGATGTGATTCATTATTTCTCCACTTCGGTGCATTCTTACAATATTGCGATCTTATTTGTCAATAAATAATATGATCAAGCAGCAGTGAATGAACATAACCTCACATTTCTGATTTGTTTTCAAACAACGCCGTTTACATCAAATGTATCAATATTTTAAAATCACTATAGTTAAAAAATGATTTGTGAGTGAAAACAGCTTAATTTTATTCGTTAAATAGTCCTAACAAATGCCACTCTTGATTTCCAAATTCCTTAGATAAATTGGAAATCACTCGTGGTATTACTTATTACTATTTAACTCATGCTCCACATGGGAGTCAATGACCAATCACAATTAAATGATTTTTTTTATTTACAATCAATCACAGTCGTGTTTCGCCTAGAATTTACAAACTAAAGTTTATCATAATAAAGAAAGCACCTCCTTTTTAACATTCTGAATAGGTCATAACATTATTTTGCAGTGACTGACTTTCTAAGAAATACGGCTACCAGATTGTATATATAGTGCATGAATGTCAACACATAGCGCATGCGGGAGTTAATATAAAAACATTTGTAGCAATTGATTATACTACAAAAAAAAACACTGTTTGCACTTTTTTAAATGTATTTTTTCCCAGGTAATAACTAATACATTCCAGAAAGATATAATTCTCATATTTACATCATAGGACATCAGAAATGAATTAATATAAGGTTTGAAGTTTTTCATTTTTTCTCCACTAGAGTGCATTCTTACAATATTGCGTTCCTTTGGCAATAAATAATATGATCTGGTTGCAATGATGAACAAAAGAAGGAAATGAAGCGTACCAATCGTTTCTCATTTGTTTTCAAACATTGCCGTTTTCATTAAATATATAAATATTTTAAAATAACTATATTTAAATATTGATTTGTGAGTAAACAGCTTAATTTTATTCGTTAAATAGTCCTAACAAATGCCACTCTTTATTTCCAAATTCTATAGATAAATTGGAAATCACTCGTGGCATTACTTATGATAATTTAAGTTATTAGGCGGTGACCTATGGGACTTGCGCTGGTTCGGGTCTCCATCAGGAAGACAGATTCACATGGAATTTCGGCCAGATTGGGACCGGTGCCCGCTCAGCATCGTGAGGCATTTGGAGTAGCTACAATAAGTAGCGACTCAGGTTGAGAAATCACCTATAACGGCTGGGGATCCAACATGCTGACCACATGTCACCCCTATTATTATAATGGAAAAATTGAGTATGATATAAATTCATCGCTTTTTTTTGTTTTTTTTTTAAATTCTATTATTAAAATTTATATTTTATTTGTTTGTAACCAATACACAATGGATTATATTTTTGTTTTTTTTAAACTCTTTCTTGTAATTATATTATTTTTGGTCTGGACATCTTACCTCAATATTAATGTTGATTTGTTCTTGGACATGTTTCAAAACAATTCTGTTTTATCTTCAGCTTTCCCAGACTGGTTTTATTTATGTTGCATTATGTTGCACCACCTGGATGTCGATGTCAGCTCCATCCTGTGGTTGGCCAAAGAACCTCCAAACAAGGTCACCCTCCATCGGAATATCAAAATTCATAACTCTGTTTCTGTTCTTCTGAATATAATTTTTTTCCCAAATAGTCAGCTCTTTTGTATTTTCTAACTGTTTTAATAATTTAGTGTCTGAATTTATATTATGTTTTTCAGACCAAACATGAGCAGCAACTGCAGATTTTTCCAATTCACCACTTTTTAAATATTTCCTCCGATGTGCTTCTTTGGTTCTAATTTTAGGGTTACTTTTTCGTTTTCACTATGCTTACTAGGGAAAACAAAAATATTTTAAAAATGGACAGAAATTGCAAAAATCTGCACAGTTGCTGTATCAGCCCTTTGGTCTGAAAAACATAATATAAATTAAGACACTAACCTTTTCATTAAAACAGTTAGGAAAAAAGAAAATACAAAAGAGATGACTATTTGGGAAAAAACATATATTCAGAAGAACAGAAAACAGACCTGTTATGAATTCTTGATATTCCGGCATGGAGGGTGATCTTGCCTTTGTTGAGTTCTTTGGCCTAACCAAAGGATGGAGCTGACATCGGACATCCAGGTGGTGCATTGCAACATAATGCAAAATAAATAAAAACAGTCTGGTAAAGCTGACGATAAAACAGAATTGTTTTGAAACATGTCCAAGAAATAAATCAACATTAATATTGAGGTAAGATTGTCCAGACCAAAAATAATAAGTTATCATTAACATAAACCTCAAAATATAACTTCCTAAAATGAAATATTAATGTTCATCTTTCTTCGTTAACCTGTATGTGTCCAAAACTATCTGATCTACACATTTGGATGTGAGGCCAGCGGCAGGCAGGCTAATGCTAAAGGCCTTCTAGGCTAGGATGTCACGCACATTGAGTACTAGAATATTCCCAAAACTCCATTTAATTTTAGGAATTTCAATTTAAGTCCGATTAAAATACTGTATAACTTAATTGGATTAAAATACTGTATAACTTAATTGGATTAGTCAGTCGTTGAGGTTCAGGGCAGTGTCGTTGCCTCACGGGCTCGGGATCGATTCCTGGTCGGGACAAATTTCCTAGGTAATAAATTGTAAGGTTTTTTTCTCCCCACGTTGAAGACAAATTTCGGAAAATTTTAAGGCCCAAATAATCCCCGAACATTATTTGGGCATCGTAATATCCTCGAATCTACTATACATAAAAAGAAAAAAATACAAAGAAAGTAATAAACTATAATGAATTAATCTATCGCTTATTATACAAGGCATTAGGTAAAATATATTGACAAATTTTAAAACCACTTTTATTAAATAGTGAAAAAAACAAATTATTATTATTAAAAAGTAATATTAGTGAGTTGTTTCTGTTATTAATTTTATTTTCAATTTGTTTCTGAAAGATGGTAAAGTTTGGCAGTCTCTGACATAGGGTGGAAGGAAATTCCATGTTCTAGCAAGATAAACTGTAAAATATTTCGAAAAATGCTAATAATTTATTATTAGATTAATTAAATAATCGTTTTAGATCAAATATCCATCTCGACGTTCTGAATTACATTAAAACTTTTCTCAAGTTTCCATGTAACATTTCTAAAAACTGTCATAAAAATGTCAAGGTTTCCCTCGGTGCATCAATCATGACGCGATTACCTCAAAAATACATTAAATCAGAATAAAAAGAAACCTTTCAGAGAGAACAGATCATCTCCCTCTGGGAATATTAAAAACCTAAAATAAACCCCTTATTACTACACGCCCCTTCATTCTTCATATACCATCTTTTTAACCAATTAGACCAAAGGAACCTACCATTGTTATGGGGCGTTATAGAAATCCCGCAAATTACGTATCACACCCTCCTAATTTTATCATCCCTCCAGCAGTGGACCAAGGGGTAATAAGAGAGAGGCTATGAGGGTACTCTGGATAAAGAAGATGGTTGGAAATAGAAGGGGGAGGCAGACGGTGTGAAGTATATACACCCCTTGGGACTTACATAAGCCCTGGCCGACACCTTAATAGAATGGTAGTAGCATTTTGGTTAAGAGCCCCTTCCTTTCCCTTCCCTGTTTTTGTTCCCTCCTAGAATAGGCATAATATTATTATAACTGGAACTCTTGGTATATACGATATTGCTATAGAAGGCCGATGAGTTAGGCTATAAAAAGATAGAAGGTCGATCCGAATGGAAATAAAAATAATGACGCTAAATAATAAAATGCGAGAACCCTTCCGTAATGGTGATAAAACAAATTCCCTTGCGAGAAATTAGTTTTGATAGAATGTTTTTTCAAGGATAATACAGGATATTTCAAAAGTTAGTTTATAACGTTTTGTCGATGTTGGTAATCAACTTTCATAAGATTCATGATGTGTTCCGTTGAGGTATTATTCAAAATTAAAATATAAAATTATGGAATATTCACCTGAAAGGTCCGTCTCCTCAACTTAATTAGTTATTTAACTGTAGCGCTTTCGGGACTTGTCCCATCATCGGCAGGATTCAAAACTGTTGTTCATTGAAGACCTGGTAGAGGGGGTTACATGTATTGTGAGCTGCTTTCATGATTTCCATCTCTTCGAGTACTCTTCCAGCGAAGAAAAACGTACTCGAAGAGATGGAAATCATGAAAACAGCTCACAACATCGACAATCTGATAAATGAAAACGAACCCAATACATGTAACCCCCTCTACCAGATCTTCAGTGAAACACCAGTTTTGAATCCTGCCGATGATGGGACAAGTCCCGAAAGCGCTACAGTTAAATAACTAATTAAGTTGAGGAGACAGACCTTTCAGGTGAATATCCCACAATGTTAGTAATCTAATAGTTACGATATCCGATTGGGTCAATGCATTTTTTAGGACATAAAAACATCTGTAGAACATTTGTTAGTTTTTTTTTTGCATCTGAATCCTTTACTATTAACTAACTAATTGGCACTATCGAACTCGTAGGTTTATGGCCGTGAAGAATTAAGCACTCCATACATCCCTATCCTATATAATCTACTTCCCTCAAATCATGATATATTCTCCCACCTCATTCTTGGTCTACCGACTGGGCGTTTTCCCTCGAGTTTTCCTACAAGAAACTTAAATACACATCTGCCATATGTCCTGCCCACCTCAGTCAACGAGACTTAAATGTTCTTATTATATCTGGATTCCTAAAAAGACCAAGTAGTTCACTGTTACGTAGTCTTCTTCACTCGCTTGTCTGTTCATCTCTTTGGTCCAAAAATGTTCCTAAGAACTTTATTAGCATCCATATAATGTCACTGGTGAAATAACAGTTTTATATATTTTCAGTTTAACGTTTTTTGAAAGGAGTTGGGACAACAAGAGTCCCTGTAATGCGTCATAGCATGCCTTTCCAGAGTTGAGCACGTATTTAATTTCTTCATCATCATCATCAACAACAATCACGGATTAAGTCCATGCGGCTTGTTCCTGTCTCATAAATTCTCATTCAAAAGTTGGATCCATCTCTTCTTCGGTCTACCAACATTCCTGCGTCCTTTTGATTTGTATTTAAGTATAATTTTGGGAATGCGATCATCTTCCATTCTTTGAACATGTTCTTTCCATTTTTTTCTAGATTATTTTATTCTATCTAAGAGTTTAAAAATATTTAGCTCAATTCTAATATCTTCACATCTTCTCTTATCTAGAAGTTTGCAACCAGCCATACTTAATTTCTTTGTGCATTTTATTATTATTTGCGATTACACTGTCAACATGACATTTGTCTCATGAGTAACAATAGTTGTACTCAATGCCGTTTTTTATCGTGTTTTCAAATATGTATTCGGAATTTCTCCATCACCCACAGTTTTTTTATTTTAATTTCAATTAACGGATTTAAATAATTATATTTTAATAAACATTTTTTTCGTCCATTTGTCCATTGTAAAAACAGACGGGGAACAATTTCATCAGGAGATTTCAGTTATAGAAAAGAGATATCATGGCAAATGGAATCCTAATATGCTGGCCGATTATGGTTGGACCATCAAGAGGGATGCTCCACAGGAGAAATATAGCAGAAAATCGCCAAATTACTTTGTAGGTGAGTCCGAATGTTTGAAAATTGTGTAGTTACGAATATAGAAAATATTAAAATGTTTGAAATTATAAATGCCTGTCTTTCGGAAACCTTGCGTGATGTAGAAAAACCGATATCATATTTGAATTCAGGAGAACAAATACTATCAGAATCACATATTATTCTTCCTGAGACAAAAAAAAGTTTATTTTTTGTTGCTCAGTGTTATTGTTCCCAAGTATTTGAAGTCAGTCACTTCTTCACAATTTTCCTCATTTGTCATTAGCTGTCCATTTCCATTATGTAATGTACATATTTCTATGTGTGACCATATATTTAATTTTATTGATATTTACTTCCAGTCCGAATTTCTAGGCGTTAATAGTATGTGCGTGTTGGCCTTTAGTATCTCCTCACTATCGCCCAATAGTACTGCTAAGATTAATGAGTACGATTTTAGTTGTCGTCTTCTTCTTCTTCTTCACTCAAGGACTAGGCAAATTGCCTGTTCCTCCTCACAGTTGTTCTGTCCATCTTTTCACTGGCCTTCCTACATTCCTTGAAGCTCTTGGCTTGTAGTTGAATTCTGCTCTTGGTAATCTTGTTACATTCATTCTTTCCACATGTGTAAACCATTTCTCTCTATATTCTCTGATTTTCTCATCCAATGGATATATATTTAACTCTGTTCTTATATCTTCAATCCTTATCCGATCCAATCTTGTGTAGCCTTTTGTTCTTCTAAGGAAGTTCATTTCTGCGCTTTATGTTCTACTTTGCAATTTTTTCGTCATTACGCAAGTTTCGCTCCCATAAAGTAATGCAGGAACTGCCAATGTTTAAAAAACTTCAATCTAATATCTCTTCTTGTCTTATTCTTTAATGTTTTATGTATAGTTCCGCATATCATTTGAAATTTCGGTAGTTTCATATGTCTGTCTCTTTCAGTTTTTGTGTTTATAGTAAAATTACAACCCTAATAATTAACATTTGGTACTTGTTCCAGAGGTTTGTTGTCTATTACGATTTTTGATCTTATATGATCGTTTCCCCAAAATGTCATTATTTTTGTTTTTTCTTTTGATATTTTGAAATTATATTCTTGGTATACGTAATATAGTTGTATTAGCTGTTTTATGTGAATAGCCTGCAAGAATACATTCATTTCATATTATGCTCGTAATGAGTTGATATGGCACAAAATTAATCACAATATACTGTCTTCTTATAAGGGAACTGTCAACCATTGCATACCTCGAAATTTCTCGCAGAGAAGCGTTGTGATATACCAAGTCATGTCAAAAAATATGTGCCTTTTATAACTGCATGACATTAAAATCCAGGGCCAAATCTCTCATTTAAACTAAAGGGAAGTAATACAAATCCTGACTTGGTGATTTGGATAACCCTGAAGAACTCGCTCGCCGCCTCATGCCATACACCACTCCGCTTTACACGCACAAGGAATAAACTATTTGCCTAACCGGACTCTACTCTTTGTGCCATTTAAACAAATTCTAATAAGTCTAACTATTATTTTCTGTCCAGCTTAAGAAAGACACTTCAGGAAAACAAATGGGCGGGTAATCCGCGAAGCTCATGATTTCTGCAGTTACTGCGATTCGTTCATGACCAAAGCACAGTTCAGCGGAAGCGAAAAATTAGATCATGTACTCGATTAATATGATTACGTATTTAAAGCTATTTACATAACTGTAGTTGATCAGAATACAGTATATACCTACATATTTCTTCGAAGGCCGAGACTAACAGAAATCGCATTTTTTGTAACCGAATGATACTTGAGGGGAAGTTGAATGTCGGTTACAAATATGGCGGCTGTCGGGTAGTTTATGTTAACTCGGCGATAAAATGTGTGATCAAAATTATTAGAAGCACCATGGGAAATTGTTAAAGAGAGGTGAAAAACGGTGTTAAATGTATTTTGTAAGTTTATGGAGCATAATCCTGGCACTATAGTGAACGATATAGCGCATCAATTTATCGGCTTGTAACAAACAGCCGACAGAGTCTGCCTGCACTCTCACGCGTGCTGCGCGGAGTAATACATTAGGAAGTTAAATGTCAAAGTGCGCTTCTTACGTTGGGCAGAGAATAGGAATTCCGATGTTCAGGAGGATACTATATAACTTCTCCTTCTTAAATGAATCGTATACCGTCTTGAATTTAAATATATGTCATGCACAGTGTCATAATATCCCCATTTATTTTGTGAATCTCTCGTATACTAAATAATTTGATGTATTGAAGACCTATTTCTTCTAAATTCCCATTGATAAACTCATATTACGTCGTCAAAAGGTATAGGGAATAAGTCTCGAATAGATTAATATATTTGTTAGAAATTTGTATGAAGTTGCAAGCAAGGGGATGTCCCTGTAGCTTTTACAACAATTTCTCTCTCCTTTCTTATAGATTAGTATGACTATTTAACAAATCCGAGTTAATGACCAATCACGTTTCATTAAATTTTGTTTTACAACCAATGAGAGTCGTGTGTCACCTCGATATTTATCTACTTCTGTTTATCGTATTAAAGAAAGCTCCACCTTTTTTAATATTCTGAACAGATCAGATCATTATTTTGCAGTGACTGACTCTCGAACAAATACGTTGAATATAGCAAATAATGAATATATTCCTTCGAACTACACATTTGATATTGTGATTCAATAATTGTGTTTTGAAATAATGATTTTACGGAGTTGTTTCCTAAAAAACAATTAATAACCTATAATGTTCGTTATAATATACAGTTTGATGTGTTCCATTTTTTCTCCACTAGGGTGCATTCTTACAATATTGCGATCCTATTTGACAATAAATAATATGATCGTGTTGCACTGGATGAATAAAAGTATTTCTCATTTGTTTTCAAACATCGCCGTTTACATTAAATATATACATATTTTATAGAGTTTATTTAAACAATGATTTGTGAGTAAACATCTTAATTTTATTCGATATATAGTCCTAACAAATGTCCTTATTGATTTCCAAATCTTCTAGATAAATTTGGAAATCACTCGTTACAATACTTATGATAATCGATTCTTTCCATTCATACAAAATAATTTATTTTTCACAAATCATGCTAAGTAACCGATGTATCTTGTCCATTAACTTTTCTCCCCCAGGTTTTATCAGTTCTGCTGGGATCCCACCTGAACCAGATACTTTTTACATCTTTAATATCTCTATCGTTATTTCAATTTCTCCCACGCCATAGCCGAGTCTTTAAGGCAAGATGCCTTGGCGCAGAGCTAAGGGACTTGCGCTGTTTCGAGTCTCCATGGGGAAGATATTTTCTCATGGCATTTCAGTCGGTATGCCGACAGGTGCCCACTCACATCGTGAGGTATTTGGGTAGCTACAATAAGTAGTGACTCCAGGTTGAGAAAACCAGCTTTAACCCTTAATTCGTAATGTATCCTTTTGGATACATCAGTTGGTTTAATTAATTTAATATTTTAAATAAATCAGAAGTAAACGAACAAAAAGAAACCACTTAAATGTGTGTCTAATTATACAATATACCTAATAATAAACATTTACACAAGATTCCGTTTTCAATGCGGTCCGCCACATTCAAATAACTAACAGAAGAAATTTGTGTTAAATTAAACCACTCAAAATTGTACACCAAAAGCTAGAGAGGGTGCGTCATGCCTAGTCACATGTCTTCTAAAGGCTTCAACTTTCTAATATAAATCAACAAGTAAATTAATTCAATTCAAACAAGGATCTGATGAAAGGCTTTCTAATGTCCAACCATTGGGCCTTTGCTTGTCGATGTACGGCTGGTTATTATAAGCATTGGATAAATCACTCGCTATTATCGACGAACATATATATATCAAAAGGGCTAAAGAGGGTATATGTAAATCCCTAAAGTATCCGGAGGTTGGTTTCATGAACTACTTGATTCCGTTCTCAGCTGTCGAGGATGCTTCCAGGAAACTGGATGTTTCCTTGACGGGCTAGGGGAGGGGATGTATGTTGGAGAGGGAATTCAACTTCCAACACATAGAAAGTAAGTAAGTTTTGCCAATTTAAGGGTTAACAGCTGGGGGGATCCGACATGCTGGCACCATGTCACCCCTATATTGGCTAGATGACTGTGTACCTCAGTGATTAGAACATATGGATGTGAGGCCAAGGGCCGTGGAATTACTTCAACCTCTAAAGCACTTAACTGTGTGACTAATATTTTGCTAAATGTAAATATAAAGTTTCTAGAAAATTGCCATGTCGGATTAACAACTGGCCATTCGAAGTGTACTCTGAGAGGGAACGCAATTTAAGTTGAATGACTAGACACGGTTACTGTGTTGTAGTGTTCCGAGAAACCAATAATTCAAGGATTGCTCTCATGTTAAACGTAATTTTATTCTCTTTTGGAACATGAATAATTTCGCTAGAATATACATCAGCTTTTTAGAGGGAGGTAAATTATTCGGAGAACCCGGCCGGAATCGATGAATATTTTTAGGTCGGAAAAAATGCATTGAGCAAGTCCTGCGGGAGGGATTTTAAGTCGTGGGTCCCGATTCTGAAGATTTTCCAGGCTCGTAAAAGATCCTTAAGCCTAAATAAAATGACATCTCAACATCTTAGTAATACCTTAGTTGCCTGCTAGATGTATCATTCAGTTGGTATGTTGACCGCATGCAATTCATGACATCTATGGTCAACCACTGTGGTCTCGAGGTAACGTGCTGCCTTGTCACGCAGCGGGCCCGGGTTCGATTCCCGGTCGGGACAGGCTCCTGGGTAAGGTCCTTTTTCGGGGTTTTTCCTCGCCTGTAAGACATTGTCAGAAAGCTATAGGGCCCAAAGGTCCCCGAAAATCACCCGGCCATCATCATCATCTTTATCATTATCATCATCATCATCATCCTTCACCAGTGTGGAAAGCAACGGGAAGCTACCACACCTATAATTCCCTAGTAAATCTGCAAAGCATAGCATGAAAATGCTATGATTGCAGTGAAAGACCTTGCCCTCGGGCAGAATTACTATAGATGAATGGAAAAATCCATCCATCCATAGTAATTCTGCCCGAGGGCAGGTCTTTAACTGCAATCATAGCATTTTCATGCTATGCTTTGCAGATTTACTAGGGAATTATAGGTGTGGTAGCTTCCCGTTACTTTCCACACTGGCGAAGGATGATGATAGAAGATAATGATAAAGCTGATGGCCATATGATTTCGGGAACCGTTTCGGCCTAAACTTTTCCTGACATTTGTCTTCCAGATGAGGAAAAACCCCGATAAAAAACCGCACCCAGAAAAAACTGTCCCGACCGGGGATCGAACCCGGGCCCCCTGTGTGACAAGGCAGCACGCTACCTCGAGACCACAGCGGTGAACAATAGGCAAATAAGTTAACCTAAATTAACTTGGTCTGGTAACTCCTAATAAAGGAGAGGCTATGGCTCAACATTGGACTAGGCCATTATAGGTAGATAGAAACTATACAGTGTGAAGTTGGAAAACATTAGCTCAGGAAAGCGGCCATGTACCTACAGGTTCGATAGTGTCAATTAGTTAGTTTCAATTATATATCAACTTGAATAAATTGAAGTGATATTTTTAATAATCAACATACCTGCATTATCTAATCCGAAAATTGATGGCAGCGTGAACCTAAGCTCTCCATATATCTCTATCCTGAGGTTCCGATTGAGGGTCTTTCCACTTTTCAGCGGTTGCCCTTTTACCAGCCGGCTGCTGACCCTTCACATCCACATGTGTCAATCACAGAGGTAGATGATCAACAGCCAGTGTAGGGGTGACATGTGGTTAGCATGTCGAGTCCCCCAGCCGTTATAGCTGGTTCCTCAACCTGGAGCCGCTACTTTAATTGCATTGTTCTT
This sequence comes from Diploptera punctata, assembly GCA_030220185.1. Taxonomy (NCBI): domain Eukaryota; kingdom Metazoa; phylum Arthropoda; class Insecta; order Blattodea; family Blaberidae; genus Diploptera; species Diploptera punctata. The sequence goes on along the minus strand of JASPKZ010000163.1, from coordinate 32,407 downwards.
ATGATGCTAGTCTTTAACTTTTTTCATTGTTAGTTTATTGCTAGATAAAAAACTATAATGCATGTTTTAATTATTGTAGCTACCCAATTGCCTCACGATGCTGGGTGGGCACCGGTCCCATACTGGCCGAAATACCATGAGAAAATATCTTCCCCCATGGAGACTCGAACGAACGCAAGTCCCGTAGCTCTGCGCCAAGGCTTCCTACCTTAACCGCTCGGCTACGGCGCGGGACTATCCTGAGGTAATGTTTTTAAATCTTCCCTGTATAATTCATCTCCCTCAAATCTTGGTGGAGCGTTATCTCCCATTCTCATTATTGACATAATTCTGGGCTCCTTTTTCCTGGTTTTTCTACATATGTTCCTTTGCCCTCTTTCATTCTCCATTCGTGTCCTTTTTATCGCAATCTACAGATTTAACTGTTCTTTTTACATCTGGTTTCCCATAAAAGATCATTATATCTCCTGTTTATTAAACTTCTATATTCGTCTCTGATACCTCCAAAATTGCTCTTATGAGTTGTTTTTCAAATACACCATGTCCTTATGTGGTCACAGAAGTATTATTTGTAATCCAAAATAATAAAAATCCCTATCCCGATACGTCGTGCCACTATAAGGCCGGGAATGACGTTTGGAATATAGACCTAAATGTATCTAAAAATTTGAAAGGTTAAAGTGTAAAGCGGAGAAAAATAAAGACAGGGCTGACATCTATAAAACATGGGAGCCTTAACCTCCTACTACCAAATACCCAAGGGCTCTCTATGAGTCTGTAGTTGAGATCACTGCATATAATAATAATAATAATAATAATAATAATAATAATAATAATAATAAAAATAATATAATAATAATAATAATAATAATAATATAAGAAGCTTCTTGTAGGAAAACCAGAGGGATAACACCCATGTGGTTAGACTAAGAATGACGGTGAGAGAATAGCATTAACTATAATTTGAGGGAAGTAGATTATAGAGGGAATTATTGGAAAAACATTAGCTGAGGATAGGCATCTATGGAGATCTTATGTCCGCGCGGCCATGAACCTACGGGTTCGATAGTGTCAGTGAGTTAGGTAACTTAGAGTTAGTTAAATACTAATAATATCCTATCTGTAAACCACCCTGTACTAGGAAGCCTTTGCCGCATCGGGATGTTAATGGGCTATTTATAATAATAATAATAATAATAATAATACAGTAATAATAATATAATAATAAATAATAATAAGCATAATAATAATCAAATAATATAATAATTTCTATAATATTAATATAATATAATGATGGTAATTATAATAGTAAAAATATTAATACAACATTTTGATTCAGGACCTATTTTACGAACTCTTTGTGAGATTTTCTCGTCAGAAATTCTTGTGCCTTTTGGTATGTACTGCATTATGGATTTAAGAAATTCTAGAGGAACTCTATCATCTCTGGGTGTTGTCGCCCAATGGTTTGAGTTTTTTTTCTCCATTCTATTAAATTCTCATCTTATAGGTACTTTTTACATGCCACACACCACCCGGGCCTTACAGAGGGCACGAGCCTATCGGGAGAGGGCCTATGTATTACGCACATACATTTTTGACCACATAAGTAAGCTATATGGAGTGCATGAATGGAGATCAACTCAATGGCAAGGTCTCCTCCGTGATAATAAGACGAAGTTATACCAATTCACACACTCATTAATTCTGAACATGGCGAATGTAATAATGATGATTATGATGGCCGAATGATGGGGGCATAATTTGGGGCCTTAAAATTAACGCGAAAAAAATCTTTCATAGCTTTTATGATAGCAATAATACTGCTACTGCTAACAACAACAACAACAACAACAACAATAATAATAATAATAATAATAATAATAGATAGATAGATAGATAGATAGATCATCGGTTGATTAATGTCTTTGATATCGTCCGATTCCCAATAGCCAATTTTGTTGGTCCATCCAATCTCCTGGTTGTAGATGACTCCAGGAGGTTTTACGTCTTCCACTGCCTGGTCTTCCCTCAGGTTTCCATTCCAAAAACAAGATTTTGGTAGCGATCCTCTTCTATTCGCTGGACATGTCCGTACCATCTTAATTGCTGAGTATTAATATCATCTAAAATAATGTCTTCAATCTTCATTTTCTCCCTTATAACTGAGTTCCTATTTTTTTTTCTCTTCTTGAAATTCTTACTGTCCTTCGTATAAAATCCATTTCTGTTGCCGAAAGATACTTATTTGTTTTAGTTGTTTAATGGCCAAAGGTCTGCTCCATTAGTAATGATGATTTTTAATAATTATATAATATAGGCCTATATTCATTTTATATAATAATAATAATAATAATAACAATAAATTAGAATAATGTGTATCTACATTAAAACAAACCAGTATCGTTATTAATAGTTTATAAACTTTGTTTGTTTTATTTATTTAGTTCTCCTGTATGAAAGTATTTGCAGAATAACTTTCATAATTAATGAGAGTTTCTTGCATCGAAGTTTTATTTTTAGCCTAGGGATGCTATTTCATATTCCAAGAAACATATTACTCTAATGTATACTGGATGTCTTTTCGGCAGGTATTGCAATCTTACTTTTAAGAATATTCTATACAAGCTTATACAAAATGGATTAAAATAAAATATTATTTCCGGAGGAAAATCTTAGAAATGAAAGTTTATTAAAACTGTAAACATCAAATAAATATTTAATTAATAAATCAACAAATAATTATACAGTGCTGACATTCATCGGATATAAATATCTCTAACCTAGTTACATTGTATTGCAAACAAAATGTGTCTAATACAGATAATTAATTACACTGGTCAATATGCTTTTTGTCCCATGATTACCAATAGTTGTACTTAATGCAGATTTTTTTTTCGTGTTTTCAAATATGTAGGCCCTATTCAGAATTTCTCCATCACCCACAGTTTTTTATATCAATTTCAATTAATGGATTTAAATAATTATTTTTTTATTAAACGTTTTTCGTCCATTTGTCCATTGTAAAATAAAACCAATGAGCTAACTCAAATGGTTTCAGCTATGGAAAAGAGATATCAAGCTAAATGGGAATCCTAATATCCTCGCCGATTATTATGGACCATCAAGAGGGATGCTCCACAGGTGTAACTCCCAGCAGAAAATCGTCATTTCTAACTTTCTAGGCGAGTCTGAATGTTCGAATATTGTGTAGTTACGAATGTAGAAAATATTAAAGTGTTTTGCAATTATAAATTTCTGTCTGCTCGTAAGACCTTGCGCGAGGGAGAAAAACCGATATCACATTTGAATTCAGGATAAAAAATACTATCAGAATCACATATTTTTCTTTCTGAGACAAAAAAAGAAAAGTTCATTTTTTGTTGATCAGTGTTATCAATGCATTGGTTGGTGTCTAATGTACGACATATAATACTAAAATCAATCGTAGGACTAATATTTTTATGACCTAAAAAGCACCGAAATAGGCAGTTATGTCCTAAAATTTACAAAATGTACATTGTAACATAAAAAAGACCTAATAATATTATAATAATGTAATAATTTCTATTGTTAAAATCAATTCGTAAATTCAGTTTATGACAATTAAACTATTTATTTAAGAAATAAAATGAAAATGAGAAGCAAGCTAAAGTATGGAATTTAAAACTGTAGCATGCTTTTTAAATTTAATAAACTTATCAGTAGCTACCTGCTGTCGCGAGACAATACATTACATATTTCCTCAGGTATTTACATAAGGGAAAAAGTTCATGCTGTGGAATTGAAACAAAAAACGGAGAGTAGGCTTAGATTTTACAAGAAACAAAATTATGAGAAATTTAAGATGGAAGAAAAAATTGTACGATAAAAGTTCTTTAATTCTTAAAAGAGTGAAAATATGACTAATATGGCCAATAAATTGTTTATAATATGCTATCTCGTATATAACGTAAATGGCCAAATATGCATAAATATGACTTAAAGTATTTTAATTCAATTACAGTAGTTTTTGTATAAAAATCACACACACACATATATATATATATATCTGGCCATCATCGTCATCCTTATCATTATCATCATCATCCTTCACCCGTGTGGAAAGCAACAGGAATTTACCACAACAATAATTCCCTAATAAAGCTGCAAAGCACAGCATGAAAATGCTATGACTGTAGTGAAAGACCTGTCCTTGGACAGAACACTATAGAATATATTATATTTAAGAAACATATCACTCTTACCAAAAACCTATATATGCTATATCACAAAATCCTAATCCTAGACATTAGCATTATTGCTCTCCAGTAGTTTGAGGGTTTAGGATATTTCGTGTTTGACGGCTGCAGAGTAGTAGTTGAGATGTTCATTAATGTTATTCCTCTGAAGGACTACTTAGAATGCTCCTTGATGAAGACCACTATATTAATATTGTGTAGGTATTTAGTAGGTAGTCAGTGACCCAATAAGTTAATCTGACAGCTACCTTCCGTGGAAGTTCTGATATGTGTGTTGGAATTGTCACACAGATACAGTCCATCTTTTGAGTATGATTGAAATCTATTGTTTATGCACTTGGTTATTTTATGAGCGCAGTTTAGCTAAACTATAAGATATACTCAACGTTTTAAAATACATTATGAAACTCGTTGAGGTTTACTGTGTTAAAAGTTTTAATAATTATATAACAGTGCCTGATATCTCAGTCGTCCTCAATAATTGCAGTGTTTTTATAGGAGGCCTTTCGATAACTTATTGTGTCATCTTCTGCTTTCATTTTGGTACTGACTGTTTTTGGTAATTATTTTGTACAGAGGGTTTATGCTGAACGAGAACATACCAGCATTAAACCTCTGTACAAAATAATTACCAACAACAGGCAGTACCAAAATGAAAGCAGGAGATGATACATAAGTTATCGAAAGGCCTCCTATGAAACAACACTGACAACATTATTGAGGACCACTGAGATATCAGGTACTGTTATACAATTATTAAAACTTGAATAAGATATACTGGTGGTTTGAATGTTTGTGATTGTGTTATCAGGGTACTTTTATCCTCAAGGAAATCAGAGTTTCGTTGCGTGAGAATCCAAATGTGATAGAATTTGCTACATTAACAATTTTATCCCTTTGGGATAAAATCTGAAATTGGATAATAATGGGAAAAGACATATGGTTTTTAATTGAGATTGGACGAGGGGAATTACATTACCACTTTAATACGTTCACTAAATAATAATAATAAAATAAATATCCTCAACTCGTGTCCAACTCAACAATATAAATAATGTTAATTTAGTGGATAAGTTGAATATTTCATTTGAGGCTAATCTTGTTACATAAATAAATAAAACGAGTATACCTCCGGTCAAGGGATGAGATGAGACGAAGCCCCCTATATGGAGGTCTGTGAATTACAAGTGTGCCGGCCAAGCACGCCTTGCCCACCATTACGGGGACGATGAATGAAATGAAACGAAATGGATGAGATGAGTATGGAGGAACGGTGGAATGAAATTGTAGCAGGGGAAAACAGACGAAAACCCCGAGAAAATCCTGACCAAACTCCGTTTCGTCCACCACGAAACCCACATTGAGTGGACGAGACTCGATTTCGGGATCCCTGCGCAGCGGCGAGAAACGAGCGTCTAACCGCTTGCGCCACGGAGCCGCCGTTCACCAAATAATCCATCCATAGTAATTCTGCCCGAAGCAGGTCCTTCAATGCTATCATGGCATTTTCATGCAGCTTTACTAGGGAATTGTAGGTGTGGTAACTTCCCGTTGCTTTCCACACCGGTAAAGGATGATATGATGATGATGATGATAATGATAAGGATGATGATGATGGCCAATATGATTTCGGGGACCGTTTGGACCTTAAAGTTTTTCTGACATTTGTCTTACAGGTGAGGAAAAACCCCGATAAAAACCTCGCCCAGAAAAACTGCCTCGACCGGGGTTCGAACCCGAGCCCGCTGCGTGACAAGACTGCACGCTACCTCGAGACCACAGCGGTGGACTCACTAAATAATAAAGTAAAGTAAAGTGATCCCACAACAGACCCGGAGGCCCTTGGGGTATGTAGGAGGAGTTAAGGCTCCCACATTTTCTAGACAATCGGCACTTTATGTCAGCCGGGTTGTCAGCCCTGCGTGACGGCCGCCTTTACCCCCAGAACAAGCGTCTGGTACTCATTTCCATTAGAGGCTGAGTCGACCCCAGGGCCATAGTGCCGCCAGAGGGTTTGGGTCAGTTTAAAAATCCTGACCCCAACGGGACTTGAACCCTCGACCCTCCGGCTTGTAGCTCAGTGCCTTAACCACTACGCTACGGCGTGCCCCCACTCTCTAAATAATAAGGGACATAAATAATATTTTAAACCGTATAATTTAATTGATTATTATTCCCCACTTCACTCTTTATTTGTTTGCCTTCATATTTAAAATGATGGTAATTTTCGTTAGCTTAATTAGAGAATTGAAACTCTTGTAGGAAAGCTAGGCTAATACATAGGCTAATAATGAGGTGGGAGAATAACATTAACCATGATTTCAGGGAGATTAATTTTACAGGGAATGACTGGAAACATTGAATGGAGAAGACTATAACAATGAACTACATGGTCTTTATAGGAAGTCAGATAAAATAAGAACAGTTAAGTCTCGTAGACTGCGATAATGAGGTGGGAGAATAACATTAACCATGATTTCAGGGAGATGAATTTTACAGGGAATGACTGGAAACATTGAATGGAGAAGACTACATAACAATGAACTACATGGTCTTTATAGGAAGTCAGATAATATAAGAAGAGTTAAGTCTCGTAGACTGCGATAATGAGGTGGGAGAATAACATTAACCATGATTTCAGGGAGATGAATTTTACAGGGAATGACTGGAAACATTGAATGGAGAAGACTACATAACAATAAACTACATGGTCTTTATAGGAAGTCAGATAAAATAAGAACAGTTAAGTCTCGTAGACTGCGATAATGAGGTGGGAGAATAACATTAACCATGATTTCAGGGAGATGAATTTTACAGGGAATGACTGGAAACATTGAATGGAGAAGACTACATAACAATGAACTACATGGTCTTTATAGGAAGTCAGATAAAATAAGAACAGTTAAGTCTCGTAGACTGCGATGGGCAGGACATGTTGCACGTATGTGGAATGAAAGACTTGCATGGAAGCTTCTTGTAGGTAAGCCAGAGGGAAAACGCCCAGTTGGTAGACCAAGAATGAGGCGGGAGAATTACATGAACTATGATTTGAGGGAAGTAGATTATACAGGGAATGATTGGAAATCATTAGCTCAGGATAGGGATGTATGGAGAACTTATGTCCGCGCGGCCATGAACCTACGGGTTCGATAGTGCCAGTGAGTAAGTAAGTATGACTGGAAACATAGCTCGGGGTATCAATATTATGGATATATTTTGTCCGTGGGCCATGAACCATCAGGTTCGATAGTGACAGTGAGTTAATTAGTTAAATGGAGAGACAAAATTACAACTGAGGCGAGATTTCAACCCAAGGTCTCTCTAGTTATGCAGGTTATTTATCTAATGTTATGTTAATCAAAACCTTGTCTTTCTTTTTTTTTTTCCATCTGTAGGTACTTTTACAATCATGACGACACTAGGGCCTAAGAAGTACACGACCTATGATGAGAGGACATTAAACTCTGGTTCACATACTATTTTAGACCACAGAAGAACATGGAGATCCTGTCTGGATGAGTGATCAGTGAAATATCACGACTACTTCCGAAACAACACGAAAATTTAACACAAGAAATGTCATTCACTCATACATTTCTACACAAGTATGTTATGAATAATTGTGATAGCAGATGGTGTTCGGTGACTATTTGGACCATAAACGTTCCTGAAATTTATCTTAGGAGTGAGGAAGATCCTACCTAGAAAATAAATAAGTTTATTTATTCATTCAGGATTGTTTCTTTCTATTATTTACACAGGTATCCTCCATCAAAATATACAACATTTTTCTTCCACACTTCCCGATCTTGTGTGTTTGCTTCTGTCATATTTCTCTTCATCATGTTGTCTGGAATTCCCTTTATTCACGTTGGCTTTGATCTACTACGTTTCCCTTTTCCAGGAGGTATCCATTTTAATACTTCATAAATAATAAATAAATAAAATAAAAATAAAAAACCTCACCCAAGAAATTTTTCACGGCCGGGGAGAGAACACAGGCCCGCTGCATTTGAGGTAACGACGATTTACCACTCGATCGCAGCGATTGACTAACGCTTAGTCTGGAAGCATTAATTCCCAATAATGAATGTGATTGTCTGATGAAAAGTAAATAGATGACAAATGAACTACATGGTCTTTATAAGAAGCCAGATATAATAAGAACAGTTAAGTCTCGTAGACTGCGATGGGCAAGACATGTGGCACGAGTTCGGAATGAAAGGCGTCCGTAGAAGCTTCTTTAGGAAAGCCTGAGGGAAAACGCCCAATCGGTAGACCAAGAATGAGGTGGGAGAATAACATTAACTATTATTTGAGGGAAGTAGATTATACAGGGGATGATTGGAAAACATTAGCTCAGGATAGGGATGTATGGAGAGCTTATGCCCGTGCGACCATGAACCTATGGGTTCGATGGTGCCAGTGAGTTAATTAGTTAAAAATGTGATAAATTATGAGTTCATGCAGATTCCACGTATATAATTACTATTTCCATTTTCTGATTTTATGTCACGAATCTTATTTGTATAAAATACAAAATAACTATGTATTCTGAATTATTCTTTATAAATTAATAATGTATAGCAATTCTCTTCTATTGTAGATAAATTATACAAAGAAGAAATGGAAAAGAACTTGCAACCATCTGAGCGGTGAGGCGGTGTGTCATGAACTGGAGAAAATTGAGAATCGAGAAAAAAGGTAAGTACGCATAAATAATTCTTATACCGACAGTTAGTACATAGATATTTGGTTTTCAACGCCAGAAGCATAAGAGTGTTTATGTGTCTAACAATTTCTAAGAAGTAACCTTCACTGGTAAGTACGTTTTGCAAATATTATTCTGTACAATCCAAAGCCACGTGATAAATTACATGTATTCTTTGGGACATGTTTGAATTTGAAGGAACATCTCCATTTTTAATACCATTTATGGTATGTATTGAAACAATTAGAAACATAATTCGACCAGGAAATTTAGCTGCATTTACTAGCCCGTATTTATTAATGTGTTTTAATGTTTTATTACGTCATCTTCAAAGTGTCTATTGTTTCGCGTTTTTATATACGTAAGACCTCTGTGCAGAGTTCTATTGTGTTACTTTACATAATAACTTATTATGCCTCTTAATTCTGAGATTAATGTTCAATTAGCCAGCTTTATTAGTCTATAGTGAACTTTTCTGTATTTAGAAGTACGTAACTGGCAGAATATGAGAACTGGCACTGTAGATATAAAATGTAACAACCCCTTCCTCTACAAACTCTCTAGCAATGGAGTTTGGAAAGATTAAATGTATATATAAACATCAACTGAAGTTGAAATTCACGAATTCATTACAGATTGAAAAGTTGTTTCGGCGAAGGGTTTTAATTAGATTTCCGATAAACTTATCCAGATGCCAAGATAACTTGTTAAGTTGGTAGATGAATTGCTGGGCTGTTGGAAAGGGTTGGAAGAAAGAGAGTTGTCGACGGAAAGATGGGCAAATTAGTGGAATTCATTCAAAATACTTCGGACTTTTCCTTTAATTTCATGAATCTTGCTCTTGTCCTTTCATTTCTCTCTGCTTTCGTGGTTGTAACCTTTAGTAATTATACAATTAATTCGTTCTACGCTTCAAATAGTTTATTTAATTCGAATATTAATTATTAGGTTTGTGCTTATATTTATGCCATCCATTTGTTTAAGACATGTCTTGGCGGAGTGCTACGAGACTTGCACTGATTCAGATTAGATTAGATTAGATTAGATTTATTTAGCCTGGTGGAGTTAAGGCCATGTCGCCTTCTCTTCCACTCACCAGGACAAACATATACTACATCAGAATATAACAATCTGAATTAACTCTAATATTAAATTCTAAATAAAATTTTGATCAAAAAGATAATATCTATTATATTACGATCTATAATACAATCAGTTAATGTTAGTTAAAATTAAGACTAAAACTAATAATAAAAATGTATGCAAGCAAGACATATTAAATTGTCATATGCGGGAAGATTTTTCTAAGGAATTTTTGCCAGCATAGGACCGGTACCCAATCAGCAACGTGAGGAATTTAGATAGCTACAATAGGTATAGTTTTAGGTTGAGAAAAAACTATCTTAACAGCTGACCGTGTGCCTATTCTGACCGTCCACCGGTATGATTAATAAATGTTTATGAAATAGTAACGAGATGCACAAAGAAATTAAAACTTAGGCTCAATTCTGGAAATGCGTGCTATTATGCATTACAGGGACCCTTGTCATCCCAACTCCTTTCAAAAAAACGTTTAAACTGAAAATATATAAAACTGTTATTCTAACCAGTTATATTATATGGATGCGAAACATGGACTCTTACTTTAAGGGAGCAAAGGAGATTACAAGTATTTGAGAATAAAGTTCTTAGGAACATTTTTGGACCAAAGAGAGGTGAACAGACAGGTGAATAGAGGAGACTATAACAGTGAACTACATGTTCTTTATAGGAAGCCATATATAATAAGAACTGTTATGTCTCTTGAACTGCGATGGGCAGGACATATGATACGAATGGGGAATGAAAGACGTGCATGGAAACTTCTTAGAAAAACCAGATGGAAAATGCCCAGTTGATAAACCAAGAATGAGGTGGGAGAATAGCATTAACCATGATTTGAGGAAAATAGATTACACAAGGAATGATTGGAAAACATTAGCTCAGGATAGGGATGCATGGAGAGATTATGTCCGGTCGGCTATGAACCAACGGGTTCGATAGTGCCAGTGAGTTAGTTAGTATGTGAGGCCAACAGCCGGAAGGTAGGCCAAGGGTCTTCTTGGCTTGTCACCCAAAGTTGTCATATTTATCTTTCTTGTATTTAGCTTCTTACGAAGTTGCAATAATGATCCAATACTTTTGTTTATCATTGTTATTTATTTACCAGGTTTCACAACGTTTCACAAGATGATTTCATCTTCCGCGGTCCAATTAATATACTTTCATTCTCCTACACATCTCTCTGTCATTCAATCTCCATCGTCGAATCATTTATCCTCATACTGCTCAAAACACTAATAATCACGTATTTTTAGCTGTTCCCTTTTTTTCTACTAAGTGTCACCCGTTCTAGTATTCTTCATGGAAATCTGTCTTCTGTCATTCTTTTCACATACCCTACCAGTTTAATTGCTTGCTTTTTGTGAAGTTCACAATTGAAGTTTGAACATTTATCTTTCATTTAATTAGTATGGTTATTATTATTATTATTATTATCATTATTATTATATTTATTATTATTTATTTTATAAATTTCATAGTATGTGTGGAACTATTAAAAGAACACTACAAACGAAAAAAAAAATGATAAAGTTTTTATAAAATAATGGCAGTTCCCATTGTGATATATGGATCAGAAAATTGGGCCATGAATAGATAAGACAGAAGATTACTAGAAACGTCAGAGACTAAGTTCCTCAGATATGTTGTAGGATATACTCTAAAAGAGCACATTCCTAATGAAACAATATGGCAAGAACTCAACATTTTTTAATCTGAATGAAAAAGTACAAAGCTATAAACAAAATTGGCATGAGCATATTTTAGGAATGGACTCTTCTAGGCTAACAAAACAAGCACTGTTGTACAAAACCTCAAGGCTATGGAGATGTGGGACGTCCCTATAAGACGATGGGAACATTAATCCTGAATGCGGAAGCAGGCCGAGAGCCTGCCATGAAGATTGATTATTATTATTATTATTATTATTATTATATTATTATTATTATTATCATTATCATATTATATGTATATAATGCTGATTCCAATGTTTTATACCATATTAACATTTTATGGCTTCTTTTAAGAAATAGGAGCATAGTTTATTTAATGTGTGACTACCACAGTAGTATTTTATTTGATTTATTTAACGATTAGGAAAATAACGTCAAAATACAAATTAATGGAGCAGTTCAAAACAAGATGATGACGGACAATGTCGACGAAAAAGGTTCCTAAATCAGTCAGAGCGTTCCTTGTGTACAAAATATGCTTAAAATTTTACGTTTCACCACACAGTGACGGGGATTGTAATGATTCGGTCTTTCAAGGAATTTAACAAGAATGTAAAGGAGGGGATGCTATATGATGAATTTTGTAAAATTAACAAATAATGAGGTGTGTGATAAAAATTGGAGTTCAGTAAATTCTAATCCCGCTTGGTCAATGAAACACGAAATAAATATTGAAAATGATAGATCCCTTGCTAATGACGATAAACAATAAATAGATCTGCCGAGAGAATGGACATAGACGAAAACGTTGGAAACTTGAATTTGGGAAGACGGAATTCAAACCCCGGGACAGATTTACCTTACTGCTGTTTTTTCTGCTTATCGTTAATTCTCTAGACGAACAAAACAATAAATACGTAATTATCGCCATTTTATTATTGATTGGTGTCACAGCCTGCTGTAGCCGCGAGGAGGTTTGCGGCCAAGTGTGCAATGACACCCTAAACTTTTCAAGCTCTATACATCGATTTCTGCGAATTGGATTATAATTTATGTTAATAACAAGTGAATCAAATTATTTTGAATAAATAAATAAATTCTATTTTAATTAAACATACTGGCGGCCGAATTTGAATAGGCAACTCGGAAAAAAATGTGTTCAGTAATTCACAATTTTATGAAAAAATAGATTTTGTTCATACACTCGATGGACGTAGTAATGTTGCAGCCGGATCTTGGACTAATAGGTATAAAACAAAAAAAATATTTTTTTAAAGTTAATAATGAGTACAATGTGACATACGATGCAGAAACATAGGAATTAAAAGCGGGAACAATAAATAAATTAAGTTATGCAGAAATGTGGTTTTGGGGACGTTCGTCTGGAATTTATAAAATAGTTAAAATAAGAAACAGTGTTATTACACTAATGATGAACGTTCAAACCTCAGCAGTGAATTTAAAAAAAAACAATTAAAATGGTATAGTCATGTAAAAAGAATGACGGAGTCCCAATAAAAATACTAAATGGGTGCCACTTGGTAGAAGAAGGGGACAGCCAAGTATAACGAGGATTGCTGGTGTTTAAGCAGAATTAGGAAAGGAATGGACGATGATTGGATTGAGAGAGAGAGAGAGAGAGAGAGAGAGAGAGATGGAAGAGAATGCCATATTGGGTGCAGAAAGATGTTTTGAAGCATTGTCATTATTATTATTATTATTATTATTATTATTATTATTATTATTATTATTATTATTACTCGTATTATTATTATTATTATTATTATTATTATTATTATTATTACTCGTGTTATTTGTTGTTATTTATTATTTATTATTATTATTATTGTTATTGTTATGTCGATGGAAATGGATTTATATTGAGGACAGCAGCAAGATGTTCAAAATTAGATAAAATAAGAATACTGTCATAAGAGAAAATAGAATATTGGTTATTCAATAGTGGATTATATACGGTATAAGCAATAAATTGGTATGGGCACGTACGACGAATGCAAGAAAGATTAACCAGGAAAACATTGGAATGGTGTCCACCTGGAAGAAGGAGGAGAGGAAGACCTCGAAACTCGTGGATGCAGGAAATAAGAACTGGAATGAGAGCAAGAGGACTGAAGAACATGGATTGGTTGGAGAGAGACGAGTGGAGAAGAAAAATAAAACTTTAGGCACAGCCTGTATATAAATAAATTATTATTATTATTATTATTATTATTATTATTATTATTATTATTATTATTACAAATGTCAGGAAAACTTTAAGGCCCAAACGGTCCCCGAAATCATATGGCCATCATCATCATCATCATTATTATCATCCTTCACCGGTGTGGAAAGCAACGGGAAGCTACCACACCTACAATTCCCTAGTAAAGCAGCAAGCATAGCATGAAAATGCTATGCCTTCGGGCAGAATTACTATGGATGGATTATTATTATTATTATTATTATTATTATTATTATTATTGTTGTTGTTGAAACACATTAAAGAAATTCACAGCCTGTCATATTTAACGTAGATTATTTTATGCAAAAGCGCATAAAAATGAATTATTTTTTTAAATTGATACACCTTAGTGTAGTTAACCTGTGGCTTAATGGTCAAGTGATGGATTTAAGATTCGAACACGGATGGTTCAAATCAAGACAGGCGACTTTTCACGTCCGTCGCCGTGGCGTAGTCGGTAGAGTCCCTATCTTCCACTCTGGCGACCCGGGTTGGATTCCTGGCGGGGTAGGGGATTTTAAATCTCCACCTTGGGTCTGGGTGTGTGTCCTGGTCCTTGTGTCTATGTGAGATTTAAAGAAAGTTAACAAACAGGTAAAACAAAAAAAAGGAAAAAGATAAAACAAGAAGGAAAACTAATATAAACGAAGAAAAAGTAGAAATTATTGGTGATACTTAATTGTTTTTCTTTACTGATAATCAAACTCTTATCACTCACGCAAGAGTATCCCTATATCGCATAAAGGAAAAATTCCGTTTAAAAATGGGAGAATCCAATTGTACATTATTATAACAAAATATAAATGAAATTGTATATTCTGTGAAAAAACAATAAAATTGATACTTTTATACTACTTTACAGTAAATTACAAGTCCTTTTCTAGACCTTGTATAACACCCCCTTTTAATCCCCCCTTTATGCCAATTGAATATCCTTTTTTAATGGTGCGTTGTTTTTTTGTTTTATTATTCATTTGTCTTTGAAATTAGAACTCGCAAACTTTTTCTAGTTGTCCCCATTCGTGTGCGCAGTTTTCATACATCCATGTGTTTTAGCTGTTAGAGCGATTCTGCTTCACCCCGCAACTGACCAAGTGATTGCGCAAGCGCGCCAGTCCTGCAGTCCAGGTTACGTAGTTTAGCCCGCGAAAGCTCGAGCGATGACTTCGATAGATCAGTTGTCTCGCGTTACTCCTACCGAGAACACCGTAATACAGATTTAGCAGTACAGAAATTATCTTCCCGTGTTAGTCAAATAATCCGCTTTTACCATCATTATAATATCTATTATATTTCTAATATTTTTCTCAATTATTATTTCCTCTTATTGTATGTTACAAATACTGATCGGAATTGTGTGCTTTAATTATGTCATAATTAGTGACAATTTCGATAGGACAAATCGAATATCATAAATCATACTGTACATAATAATCGATATTTATTGTTTTCTGTAAGATAGTGTGTGAATTATATACAAATTCATCACAAAACATTTAGGATAGTCCGTAATATATATTTAAAATTGTGTTTAAAATGAATTTTATATTAAGTTTACTACGTATATATTTTATTTAATACGAACTATAGTGCGAAACTTTAGCTAACGAGAGGTCACAGACGTGTGAAACAAATTTCTTGTGACGTGTTCTATTTTTTTGTCGTATAAACCAAGTTGATTAAAATTATTTTGTGACTTGGAATATATTTAGTGACGTTTTTCTCCACAACATGAAGGCCATGATCAACAGTTCAGTTTCTTCTAAAAGCAGATTTGGAAAAATCAGCATGGGGATACAGATGGTGTTAGTCGTTTTGTTATGGAAAGGAAACTACAGTGTTTGGAAGAGGTGAGAGTTGAATTTTGCTTTCTTTATTGTATATTTGCGCCATTGTATGCAAAGTTACCGCAGTTTGACACTTGTGTGGGATTGTTTGAAGTTACGTGGTTAGGGACTGGGGTTTTGCGGTGAGCCACCTACCTGTACACTCAAGTACACTCGAGTATTGGAGAAAGGAAGTTTGTTTAGTGATGCAACTACTTTTGATCTAATAATTAATTGTGTAATTAAATTTCCTTAAGTTTTCCATTAACTTTTTTATTTCATATACACAAACAGGATATATTCTGTACACAGTATAATAAAATATAGGCAATTTTTTTTGTCGGCATGTTGAGAATCTAAATTTTAAATAATAAATTAAGGAATAAAAGTAACGTACTTATATTATTAATAAATATTAAATCCACGTAAATTTATAACATCAGTTACTTATGAAAGTGTATACTTAACTTACAAATTAGTTTAAAAACTGAATTATAGAATTGTTACACATTAAATTACATCCCATTAATCTAAACACCTGTCATATCGTTTAAACAACTCCTCCAAAATTTATAATTTAACATTTTTAGTACCAGTAGTTTCATAATATTTTCTTGAATTCATTTTGATACAAAAAACGGCGACAATAACAATTACAGCGATCTATCCATATCCGTATCCGTATCACTAATAATACCAGAAATTCAATTTTCTTTAAAATTTATTCAGTTCTATTTCAAATTTCATTCTACTTAATTAAATGAAAATAAAACTTTGAGTTTTTTTGTGATTTTCATATTTTATTTTTATTTAATTAAATAAATTATGGATTTTTATCAAGTAAACGCCAATTCAATTGTTGATAAAATTTTATTATATTTTATTCACCTTTTACTCTTTGTTATATAGATGCGAAAAATCGTTTCTTATTTTGAGGGAGAAAAACATTTTACAAGTATTTAAGAATGAAGTTCTTAGGGAAATATTTGGATCAAAGATAAACGAATAGAGGGTGGAGTGGAGAAAACTACATAACAGCAAGCTATATCTTTATGGGAAATAATAATAACAGTTAAGTCTCTTATAGACTGCGATAAGAAGGATATGGTACGAATTGGGATCGGAAGAAGGACATGAAAATATGTAGGATAACCAGAGGGAAAACCAAGATTGAAGTAGGAGAATATTATTAGTCGTGGTTTGAGAGAGATTAATTATACAAGAGATGATTGGAAAACATTAGCTCAGGATAGGGATGTATGGAGAACTTACGTCCTCGCGGCCATGAATCACTGGGTTCAATAGTGCCAGTGATTTGGTTATTTAGTTCACCTGCTACTACTGAAATGTTCTTTACTTTTATATTATTCTTAACTCACGATTTTTCATAGTATATCATTTAAGTCTTTATCGTATTCGGCAGCCCATTTACAAATGTTATTATTATTGTTATTATTAATATTATTATTATATAATCTACTATTAAATACATTCTGAAATGTTTGTCTCAATTATAAAGATATAAAATAATTTATAATCGCAATTGTATAGGGCCTGTCCTAATTTACACATATAGGCCTACTGCAGATCTGTAATACATTTAAAATTTGACGTTTTATTTTAATTAGATACTTTATAAAATACTATTTTCGTTGGATTAATTGTAATAATAAAACAATGTTAATAATATACCAGGCCTATCAAGTTTTAAAAGTTTTTTTTTAAATATTATCAAAAATGTTTCAATCCCACAATCCATACCCTATTTAAATATATATACATACACATTTTTTAAGTTTACAATTTTTTAAGTAGATCGTTCTGAAATAATATTTACCTTAAACTAATTTTATTGAAGAGCAATGTGAATATAACATAGGCTACAATGACCTATTTTTTTGCATTTTTTATGTTACTTAGTTCTAAGATTATCTAATAAACTTAAACCTGACGAAGCGTGCCGTGTTTAAAACCATAAGAAAAATTATTCTCTATTACAATAAGTTACTCATTCTATGGGATACAAACTATTTATTAATAAAATAACAAAATATTAATAATAATATATCAAAGTGAAATCTTTAAATAAAAGGTATTAAAACTACTAAAAATATGAGAGGAGAGATTTTTGAAAGCTCATAATTAATTTTACAATCGACATTAGTTAAAACTTAAAGAGGCAAGAAATAAATTTATATCCATCCATCCACAGTAATTCTGCCCAAGGGCAGGTCCTTCACTGCAATCATAGCATTTTAATGTTATGCTTGCAGCTTTACTAGGGAATTGTAGGTGTGGTAGCTTCCCGCTACTTTCCACATACATTTATATAATAGAAGATAAATAAATGCTTATGACAGTCGTGTGAACCAATGTGTTCATGTAATTTAGAACTAAATAGTGGGGGTATTTTATGTAACGACTCTCTTTAAGATATCTGGCAATGAGTCGAAATTCAAATATTGGAATTAAAGGGGCAATCAATATCCTACAGGTCTCTTTATTACGTTTGAGATTTTTTTTGCGTTCCTTAAATTTACGATAAGAGACCCATGACTTTATATTCATTCCGAATGAAGCTTGTTTATGATTTACGGACACTGGCCAAGGTTTCAACTTGCGTATCTCTGAAATAGAAACAAGCATAACCACTAGTCCACCATGACGACAAGAACTTCTTAGAAATAAATACTTGAGCACACATTGTGTGCATAGTGTGTGTGTGTGTGTGTGTATGTGTATATATATATATATATATATATATATATATATTGAATAAAATAGAATACAAAAACCTATAGTTACCAGAAAACGTTTTAAAAGATGGGTCAATTAGAAATAGAAAGTAACTTACGTATATTCGCCTGAATCCCACAATAGTTATAGAGAAATAATTATTTTTACTTTAAAATTTTGAGTTATTTCAATTTTAAAATTGACTGGATTTGCCCAGTACTCAATGTAGGGTAAACATTAATTAATACATTTTGCAGATTTTTTTTAATGCTGACATCTTCTCACTACATTGCAATCATCAATTTACCTTGTCGATCCAGCCTCCACAGTTCAACCCTTCTCTCTTAATGTACTTATAATTCCACCATCCAGGATTATTTAGGTTTTCTTCTTCTTCTTCTTCTTTCTTTTCTTCTGATTGGAATCCTATTCAAGAATAAATATACATTAATCTATCTGTATCATCCCTTTTTGTGCGTTCAAACAATTTTTAATGCTTATTTTTTTACAAAATCTATTAATGAATTTTGAACGTTCATGCTTTCTCTAATAAAATATTGATTAAATATATCTGTTAGAAAATCTGACATAAAGCCGCTAAAATTCCATTTCTCTATATAATCATGTCCAATTTGTTTTAGGTTTATCTATAGTGTTTTGTTCCATGTGTTAATTTATAATCACTTTTTATTATGAAATTAGAACGTTAGAATTAGCTTTGCGACAAATATGAGTATCTCATAGCTGTCTATTAAAATGTAATACAATACTTATTAATTCTTTTAAATGTTTTGCATACTCCTATTTTCGTATATAAATAATAATCAAACATGCTAAAGTTAAGATATTGTAAAGTTCTAATCGTGTTGCACGTCTTAATTATATACGTTTTAAATATTATCAGTTGTCAACTGGCATGACAAATAGTATTACGATGCACGGTTGGGAAGTCGTTTTTACAGAATCGAGGAAAAATGTTTAAAAACCGAGCGATAGCGAGGTTTTTGATTTTCGAGATTCTGTAAAACACTTCAGAAACGTGCGTTGTACATTATTTTTTGCGCGATGGTGTTTTCAAAATAATAAATAATAGTAAAATAATAACATCTTTGTTGGAAATATTTGCGTTCATTATAAACAATTGACTAAGGTTAACATGTGGGCAATGTTTATTAGTTGAAACAACAGGAGGCCTTGAGAACAATTAATTATTGATAACATGACCGCAAGTACGTATTTATTGGTTTATATTGTTTCAAATTAAGTTCAGTTAATTTAAAATGCAGTGATTTGTTTCGTATAATGTATATTAACACTACCTTTAGGGTATTTTCTGTATGTACATTGTACGTAGTTTTACTTCCCGCACATGGGTGTAAATGTAATATTACAGTATAGTTATTTAGGTTGGCAATCCCGAAATGTGGGAAGTTGAACTTTGAACAATGGTCGCCATTGGTGGTAAGAACGACAAAACGCACTATCGCGCAAAAAATATTTTTTATGAGATGAGGAAATATTATTTTCCCCACTCGAATAGGCCTACTTTAGTTTTTTCCTCAAAACGCCGCTTTCTTTATTATTTATTATTTTGAGGGAGTTGTAAAACAATTACAAGATTTTCAGTAACTAAATTAAGAATTTTAGACTACGTTGACCCATGGGATCAGTCGATTCTCATAAGTAATGCCACGAGTGATTTCCAAATTATCGATAAATTCACGACTCACGAAGTGAGGAGTGAATTTATCTAGAGAATTTGGAAATCAAGAGTGGCATTTGTTAGGACTATTTACAATAAAATTAAGCTGTTTACTCACAAATCATTATTTAACTATAGTTATTTTTAAATATTTATATATTTAATGTAAACGGCGATGTTTAAAAACAAATGAGAAACGATAGGTACGCTTCTACTTGCTTCTTCTGTTTTTATCACTGCAACCAGATCATACTATTTATTGCCAAAGGAACGCAATATTGTAAGGAGGAGCTTTCTTTAATATGGTAATTATAACACTGATAAATATTTAGTGAAACACGACTCTGATTGGTTGTAAAACAGAAATCATTGAAACGTGATTGGCCATTGACTGCCATTTGGGGCATGAGTTAAATAGTCATCATAATTTCACCTATCTACAGATGTTCCAAGTCTCTCAGTTACAGTATAAGTCCGATATTGAAGTAAATATAGGATATAAGGACTTTATTAGACTAAAAGTAAGATACATACATTGTTATTTACAAATATGGGTCCACGGGCAGTAAGCCGTGCGTGCTGTTGTTTTTTGTTAAATATAGGATATTACAACTATGAAAATGAAAATATTCATTGAACTGTGATATAGTACAATTAAATACCTGATATGTGGACTTGACGTTTGCGAGTACAGCTTCTTTTTTGCTATGTTTAATATAATACAAACTACTACTAATAATTTTAGTTAATTATTCATTTTAATATTTAAAGATTGTATTGATCAGGCTGCCGTTTTACCCCGCTTACTTTTGCCTTCTTCTTATTTTTATTGTAGTTTATTATTATTATTATTATTATTATTATTATTATTATTACTATATTTACGAGTATTTGAGAATAAAGTTCTTAGAAAAATGTTTAGACCAAAGTGAGATGAGCAGACATGTGAATGGAGAAGACTGCATAACAGTGAATTACATGGTATTTATAGGAAACCAGTTAAGTCTCGTAGATTGCGATGCGCAGGACATGTGGCACGAATGGGGAGTGAAAGGCGTGCATGGAAGCTTCTTGTAGCAAAACCAGAGGGAAAACGCCTAGTTGGTAGACCAAGAATGAAGTGGGAGAATAACATTAACCATGATTTGAGGGAAATATATTTCACAGAGAATGATTGGAAAACATTAGCTCTGGGTAGGGATGTAT
Organism: Diploptera punctata; assembly: GCA_030220185.1. Taxonomy (NCBI): domain Eukaryota; kingdom Metazoa; phylum Arthropoda; class Insecta; order Blattodea; family Blaberidae; genus Diploptera; species Diploptera punctata. Next base: position 10,966 of record JASPKZ010000163.1, on the reverse strand, counting down.
GGAGAGCTTATGTCCGCGCGGCCATTAACCTACGGGTTTGATAGTACCAGTTAGTTAGTTAGTTATATTTATTTTATTATACTTCGAACAATTGCAACTTTTTTGTGCATTTCATATGTAACATATGTTTGTTTCCTATACTGTTTCTATGTTTCCTAATGCAGTTTTTTTATTATTATTTTTGTGAAATTAGCTATTTTTTTGACGAATAAAAATTCTGCTTTACATAATGTCAAATCGTATAAATACTATTCAAAATATCACGGCTATTTTTCTGCATTTTCTTTAAAACTTGTATGTTACTACACTTACAAACACTGAAACGTCTTGAAAATATAAACGTACAAAGAGGCGATTTTTACATTAGCATTTACATTGAGATCTTGGTGAAAACTCGGAACAAGTGCTGACTAAAGTAGTATAAACGTGAATAGATAAATGCGTTTACAGTTCGCTATGACAGTGGCATTCGTATTGGACATTTGCTGTTTCCATGTTATTTCATATGTATGCTACCTTGGGCTGAACTAACATAGATTAACGGTTCCCAGCGATTTTAATTTGAGGAAGTATCTAGATAGGCCTGTAGAAATGCAGCGCGGGGGACACCAACGTACTCCTGCTTCACGTTCTGTCATTTACTGTAACGTACCTTGACTAGAGGCAGATGGTATTGTTCGACGCGCTGCACGTAAAAAATAAACAATCAGTGGCGAAGCTTATACTGAGCAACAAAAAATAAACTTTTTTGTCTCAGAAAGATAAAATATGTGATTTTGATAGTATTTTTTTCACCCTGAATTCAAATATGATATCGATTTTTCTCCAACACGTAAGGTTTCCGAGAGACGGGCATTTATAATTTCAACACTTTAATATTTTCTACATTTGTAACTACACCACAATATTTGAACATTCAGACTCACCTAGAAAGTAAGAAATTACGATTTTCTGCTATATTTCGCCTGTGGAGTATCCCTCTTGATGGTCCAACAATAATCGACCAGCACATTAGGATTCCATTTGCCTTGATATCTCTTTTCCATAGCTGAAATCTCTTGAGTTAGCTCATTTGGTTTTATTTTATAATGGGCAAATGGACGAAAAAACGTTTATTAAAAACAATATTATTTAAATCCATTAATTTAAATTGAAATAAAAGCGTGGGTGATGGAGAAATTCCGAATACATATTTCAAAACACCATAACAATTTTATCAAGTACAACTATTGGTATTCATGAGACAAAAATCATGTTTACCAGTTTTATCAGTGAGAGCATGAAGAAATTTCCTACATACAATACAGAAAGGAAAGATACACATATTGTGTTAGATGATGACAGTGCACGTTATTTGTGGAGAAATGATTATACTTTACAGTACAGTATAAGAAGGCTCTTCACTACTCATGGTCCGGATTGTGGTGAAGATAAATTATCCGGGGTGGGCTAGAGATAGTCCACGAACATCTCAAATCTAAGTATATGAAGAATATTGAGAAAAAAACTTAATATGTACGTAAATCGGAAGGACTTAGTTCGCGCTAGCAGTATAATTTCTAACTATATTAACTGAAATTTTGAAGTCATTTACAGAAGGAAAATTTGTTATAAAATAGTAGTAGAAGTAGGACTTTATTAGACTAAAAGTAAGATACATACAATGTTATTTACAAAAATGGGCCGCACGGGCAGTAAGCCGTACGTGCTGTTGACAGTCCGTATCAATAAAATAATGTATAGTAATAAATATAAGGTAAGAAAAAACACAATATGAAACAATAAAATTATATTATATATTAATTATAATTATTAATTAATTACGTAATAACCATTAACTATTATTAATTAATTACGTAATAATTATTACGTATTAATGATATTACACTATGTTTAAATATATGATATTTATTCACGAATGAGTGTTGTTCTTAATTTTGTTCAGAAATGTATCTACGTTTATCCAATTTTCTGGGTTTACCATAACTTATAGCTTGCTAATCTTTCAGAATTTGAATTTATATATATTTCAGGTAACAACTGACGCTTCTATTCTAAATCGTTACATTTTCCTAATATTTATGTATTTGATCTTCAAGGCTCCCGCACATTGGAAATATTAGCATATCGTGATCATAGGTAATTACTAGAAATTTCTGTGCCCCCAACCTATACCAAGCAAGCCCTATGATCTCTCTTTAGATCTTAGATTGGATATATGTGATTCCTTTTTCCAGACTTGTTTCAGGTCTATTTGTAAACACAATGAACGTTTCCCCGTACATTCGGCGAATATATCTTGTTTTTATATCTAAGTACCACCTCCTTATTTTTCTCCACACATTCTTGCAATTTTCAGCCCATTTTTCCCCTATTTAAAAACTATGTTATTTTGTAGCTCCAACATAAGGCCCCAAATTGATGACATTGCAGAAAGCAAGTAATATCAATTTCGACAAGTGCTTACGACATATAAAATAATATGTAAACAGAAAGTAAGAATAAAACATTTATAGGAATTATTTTTTTATTAGGACCTATGTCTTTCCAGATGTTTTGATTTACTTTGTTATATGATTATAATTCGGGTATTATACTACAGTTATTTTTATAAAACAAATAATTAATTTATTCATATATGTTTACTTGGTAAGTAAAATCCAAGCAGCCGAGATGAAATTTTTAAGAAGAGTAAAAGGCTGCACTATAATGGACCAGATTAGAAACGAGGATATCCGTGAAGAACTGCAGATCTACTCCATAAAAGAAAATATATTTAACAACAAGATACAGTGGAAAGAACATGTAGAAAGAATGGAAGAAAGTAGATTAACAAATAAAATCTTGCATTATTTTCCAAGAGGAAGAAGAGATGTCGGACGTCCTCGGAAGAGATGGTCTTAGATCTATTATTGAAGAGGGAACAGGCAACTCTTGCCTAAACCCGGAAGTGAAGAAGAAGATGTTTACTTGGTAATATTAAAATGAAGTGACGGTGTCCACCACTGACCGTTTACATTCAGAACACGATCACCTGCACAAGCAAAGAGTGATAGTGTACAGCATGCAGTGAAGATAACGCGCGAGCTCTGTGAAACACTTCTGCACCACTAAAGGATATAAAACTTCACGCTACCCACAAGTTAAATTAATATTGTACGCTCTAATCACTGGTGTAAACGTAAATACTGTATGTTACATTATTAAAAAAGTATTCTAATTAAGGATATACTAAAAGTTACTCACCGTGTAATACGTAGTTGAGCCTGGCATTTCTGGATAAGTTAGTATAATCTTAGATAAATTAAACCTCATAGTGATTTATTCCTATAAAATTTCAATAATATAATCTTCTTCTTCACTTCACGGGCTACGTAAATTACCTGTTCCGCCTGACAGTTGTTCTGTCCACTTTTTCACTGGCCTTCCTACATTCCTTGAACCTCTTGGTGCTTAAGCCGTCCATTAAATCCGTCCGGCTGAACACTGTGAGAGAGATGAGTTTGAAAATTTTTACGTGGTCGGGTTACCAGTCCAGACGTACAACCACATTCCCTAGTGGATCGGGTAATTATTTCGGAGTTTCATTCTCCTAGACGGGTTGCTAACTAAAGCTTTGGAGTCCCATCTAGCCCTTGTCTTGCAGGTTCCTCTTGCGCCTTCTTTACCGTTGAGAACAAGTTTCTTCTTCCGTTTCTGAAGCCGATGAAGGTATCCCGCGTTGGAGCTAGTTCGCTTCCCTTCTCCTCTTACTAGACAGCTAGCTAGTTATAAACCAGACTTCCCTATCTAGTCGTCTGGGTCATTAGGTACTGAGCCCATCCATGACGACAAGGTCTAGCCCGTGGGGGGTACTAATATAATGTTGGATACAAGTGAAATATTAAAATTATAAAATTCGTACCTGTTATATCAGTCGTCGTCCCCACCAAAAAAAAAAAAAAAAAAAGCTCGTAAAACATTGTCAAACATTAAAAATGTAGACTTCCCATCATCAGCATCTACAATGGTATAGTGGACTTAGTATTTTAGTTTACAGGCGCTTTACTTTGTAGTTAGGTAGGTCTATTTTGCACGGATACGTATTTAGCATACCAAGCGGCGTTGTCACGTTTTATTCACTGGCACTAACATACTATATTATAATAATACTGCAAAAGACAAAAGTTGCAACGCTGTTAAGATAATTATATCCACGTGGAGTCGACATGGAAACGACATTTTATACGTTAATTATAATGCGAAGACATTATTGGCAGAGAACTGTTTTCAGTTTTTGGTCGACAAGCCTCATGGGCTAGTGGTCAGCGTTTCAGACTACAGTTCACGAGCTCCTGGGTTCGATTCCTGGTCAAACGATAGGAATTTTTCCTTAAAGGGAATTAATTATTGCCCATGGTCTGGAATTTAGGTTAAGAACTCTCCTGGCGCTTCATTATCATTTATCACCCATTATATCATCGGGGTAACGTAACTTAGCCTTCCACGTGCCCCAACTTCAGAAGTGGATTACAATTAAGCTAATGTCAGGAGAGAATATTATCGACTCACAATGGTGGTTGTATGTTTACTAAAAGCAGGTGCCGCAACAGTACTTGACAATGATTAACATAAGGAATTATTATAGTGGCGGTAGTCGGCATCTTTGTATTCGATTATTTATAACAGCTGCGGGGACACAAAGCGAGCCGCTGGACAACCATCATAGTGAGGCTACAATAACAAAAATGTCGAAATGACAACCTGAGGCATTCAATAATAAAAACAAGTTTTTGGTAACTGGAGCGGCATCTTGGAAGCCAGCAACAACTCCCCGGTTCTGCCTGGCAGTAACAATGTATTTTTTAAATCAGAGGGAAACAGTTGCCTTTAATGCCGCCTGGAAACTAAAATGCCGAGCCAACTATACTGAAAATTTTAGTAGATTTTATACAGCGGGTTCAGGTCGTTGGGTGTTCTCGGTCAACATGTTTAGTATTCTTTGCTTCTTTTAAGATTCAAATGTCTTCTACTATGTTGATTTTGTAGTTCATATTTTCTGTGTGCACGATTGCTATTGTATTAATTATCTCTCATGTTGAACTGATGACTTGATTCTATTACATGCTTGGCAAAGCTTGATTTCCCTCCGCTGTTAATGAAATTCTTAAAATGTTCACTGAATATAGTGTTAAAATTCCTGAGGGTTCTTCCGAAATGATACCTTGTCACACAGCGAGCCCAAGTTCGATTCTCGGTCGGAACAAGATTTCTGGGTGATGTTTTTTTCAGGGTTTTTCCTCACCTATGAGACATTGTCAGGAAGTTTAAGGCCCAAACGGTCCCCGAATATAATTTGGCCATCATTACCATCATCATCGCCTATCATATATCATCTAGGCAGCGTAACTCTGCCCTCCGGGCGCCCCAACATCAGAAGTGACGCCGATGCCAGGAGAGAATACAAGAAATGTAACGGCAATCTGGTGGCATTGAATAAAAAAAAATGTGCCGTTATAAATTGTCACAATTAGTGACTTGAGTTTATAAATCCTCCTGTTTTCATATTTATTATATTATTCTATTTTGTTTGACATAGGCCCTACTATTTAGTTTATTGTTGGTTTTAAATGCGATTTCTATCGTGTTTTTTATCGATTTACAATGAATTTGCATTTTGAAAAACACCTAATTAAAAGAGGACGAACGGTAAGGCAGCGCATAAAATACGAACAAACAAACATTCATTTTTATATACTGGATAGGTCCACCGCTGTGGTCTCGAGGTAGCGTGCTGCCTTGTCATGCAGCGGGCCCGGGCTCGGGTTCGATCCCCAGTCGGAGCAGTTTTTCTGGGTGAGGTTTTTATCGAGGTTTTTCCTCACCTGTAAGACAAATATCAGGAAAACGGTCCCCGAAGTCATATGGCCATCACATCATTATCATCATAATCATCATCCTTCACCGGTGTGGAAAGCAACGGGAAGCTACCACACCTACAAATTCCATAGTAAAGCTGCAAGCATAGTATGGAAATGCTATGATTGCAGTGAAGGACCTTCCTTCGGGCAGAATTACTATGGATGGATATAGGATAGAATAGATAAAACAATAGAAAAACAAAAAGGCAGAAATTACTTATTTGCATCAAATTATGTAATAATGTACACTAATATTAGAGTTTTGCATGATCTTGTTTTCTTTGCGGTCCGCAACATTTAAATAACTTTTCAATTGTTTCGCCATTTTAAAGTTACGGTAGTTAATAGACGAAATTGAATAAAGTCTGTGATAGTTTTGTTAGAATCGGCACTCAGTATCAGCAAGTCCCAAACAGTAAAATTGGCATTACGCTAATAACTGATTAATTTATGTACTCCTGATTAAAGGAGTAAACATAATAATATCCAGGAAGAAATAAATAACGTATTTAAATTCAAAATATCCAACACTTCAAACAAAAACCAGATTGTAGCATAAAACACTAGTCTCACAATGTATGGTTTTCCGTTTATATAAAAGCGGGTGCTTGACAATGAGTAACATGAAGAATTATTATAGTGGCGGTAGTCGGCATCTTTGTATTTAATTTTATTTAATTATGTATAACAGCTGCGGGGAAAAAAAGCGAGCCGCTGGACAACCGTCATATTGATGCAACGATAATACAAGTTATTCCAATCTACTGTTAGATTTGCATCACACTAGAGTAGGAAACAACAATCTATTCTATATCATTATTAAATCAAGGTGATTATTTGAAATATGATATAATAAAGCTAAAAATAAATTACCAACAGAAATAGATACAAATCAAACTCTAGCGATGCGGCATTTTAAGTATTTTGACAGTTTATTGACAGGCATTAAAGATGGACTAGCATATAAATCGCAACAAATTCATAACATATGTATCAGATATATTTTAAATATTCGTAATTATGACCATATATCTCTATAATTCCGTGAACGTTGCTGGGTCCATCTCCATTATCATAAGTAATGCCATGAGTGATTTCCAAATTATCTAGATAATTTGGAAATCAAGAGTGGCATTTGTTAGGACTATTTAACGAATAACATTAAGCTGTTTACTCACAAATCACTATTTAACTATAGTTATTTTAAAATATTTATATATTTAATGTAAACGGCGATGTTTGAAAATAAATGAGAAACGATTGGTACGCTTCATTTGCTTCTTTTGTTCATCACTGCAACAAGATCATATTATTTATTGCCAGAGAATCGCAATATTGTAAGAATGCACTCTAGCGGAGAAAATGAAACGCATCAAACTGTTTATAACTAACATTGTAGGTTATTAATTAATTTATGATGTCCTATGATGTAAATATGTCAATTATATTTTTCTGGAACGTTAATACCTGGAAAATAATACGTTTAAGAAAGTGCAAACACTGGTTTCTTTTGATTGCGGTATAGTCAATAGCTATAAATGTTTTATATTATATCCTGCAAGCAGTGTGTGGTTACATTCGTGCACTATATATAACTTACAATCTGAGAGCCATTTTCGTTCTAGGATTCTTACATCTCAATATATAAATTGCTATATTCAACGTATTTCTTAGAGAGTCACTGTAAAATAATGCTCTGGCTTATCACACAGCACAAACCCCGCGTCTGTCGTCCACTACTAAAGTGATCTCACTGTAGAATGGTATGGTCATATACGTAGATGCCAGACACAAGATTACCCAGAAAAGCATTGGAATGGATTCCACCTGGGAAAGGAAAGAGAGGTCGACCTAGATTCAAATGGATGGACGATATACGAAGAGGTAAGAGGGAGATAGATCTACAGGAATTGGAATGGGAAGATAGGAAGAATGGAGAAATAAAGTTAAAATTTAAAACGCTTTGACAAAGGAAGATTTTTTTACATTGTACGCCTGTTTATAAAGATGTAAATAATAATAATAATAATAATAATGATAATAATAATGATAATGATAATGATAATGATAATGATAATGATAATGATAATGATAATGATATGATAATGATAATGATAATGATAATGATAATGATAATGATATGATATTGATATTGATATTGATATGTATTGATATTGATAATGATAATGATAATGATAAGTGATATGATAATGATAATGATATTGATTAATGATAATGATAAATAATGATAATAATAATAATAATGATTAATGATGTAATATATATCTAATAAATGTGAAATCAAAGAAAACTAAGTTGTTATTTTTTATTTAATTAATGTATATGGATTTATCATCAAGTAAACACCAATTCACAATTATTTTATTATTATTATTATTATTATTATTATTATTATCATCATCATCATCATCATCATAAGTAATGCCACGAGTGATTTGCAATTTCTCTACATATGGAAATCACTCGTGGCATTTGTTAGGACTGTTTAACGAATAAAATTAAGCTGTTTACTTCACAAATCATTATTTGAATGTAGTTATTTTAAAATATTTATATATTTAATGCAAACGGCGATGTTTGAAAACAAATGAGAAACGATTGGTATGCTTCATTTCCTTCTTTTGTTCATCAATGCAACCAGATCATATTATTTATTGCCAAAGGATCGAAATATTGTAAGAATGCTCCCTAGTGGAGAAATATATAACCAGTATTATAAGAATTAATTTCTGATGTCCTATGATGTAAATATGTCAATTTTATTTTTCTACAAAGTCATTTTCTGGAAAATAATTCGTTTAAGGAACTTCAAACAGTGGTTTCTTTTTTTTGTGGTATAATCAATTGCTAGAAATGTTTTATATGATCTCCCGCATGCGCTATCTGCTGACATTCATGCACTATATATATATATACAATCTGGTAGCCGTATTTCTTAGAGGGTCAGTCACTGTAAAATAATGCTATGACTATTCAGAATGTTAAAAAGGAGGAGCTTGCTTTAATGTGATAAACTTTCGTTGATAAATTCGAGGCGAAACACGACTGTTTTTGCTTGTAAATAAAAAAATAATTGAAATGTGTTTGGCCATTGACTCCCATTTGGGGCAAGAGTTAAATAGTCATTGTTATTATTATACTTGCGTTTTATAATTTATTATTATTATTATTATGAATTATCAATGCCGTAGATTTATTACTATTATCATTAGCCAGGGAATATTCGTCTCGCTGGCCAGGTACCCAGGTTTGCCTGCATAATTTACGCATGGGTGGTTTTACAGGCGGTTGCCAAAACCTGTTAATTATCGTACTCTGATTTATTCAAGAGAATTTGCTGTTCAAGAGAGGAAAAAGCTGATTTTAATTTCGTTCACTTCTGCTGAATAAAAGATGGAGCGTTCTCATATCGACACAATTCCGTAATTAAGCCTATCAAAATTTTATAGCAATTTTCAATTTTTTCCGAACCTGATATTAAGGTCATATTTGCTAATTTTTAAACGAGATTAGTTCAGGTAAGAAAACGAAACACGAATGTCGATATACATACAATTTAAAAATAAAACCAATAAGCAGTAATGTTCCCAGAAATTGAAAAAAGTGAATAATGTTGGCAATAACATATATTTAACTTTTTTTATGTACAGGGCTACTTCATAAATATATGATCACATATAGAAATACATTATATAATGGAAATGGACAGCTAATGAAAAGTGAGGGAAATTTTGAGGAAGTGGCTGAATTTAAATACCTAGGAACAATAATCACAAATAGGAATGAGATGCACAAAGAAATTAAACATAGGCTTAATTCTGGAAATGCGTGCTATTGTGCATTGCAGAGACTTTTTATGCCGCAACTCCTTTAAAAAAACAAACTGAAAATATAAAACTATTATTCTACCAGTTATATTATATGGGTGCGAAACATGGACTCTTACTTTAAGGGAGGGAAGAGATTGCGAGTATTTGAGAATAAAGTACTTAGAAAAAAATTTGGACCAAAGAGAGATGAACAGACAGGTGAATGCAGACTACATAACAATGGACTACATGGTCATTATAGGAAGCCAGATATAATAAGAACCAGTTAAGTCTCGTAGGATTGCAATGGACAGGACATGTTTGCGACGCATGGGGAATGAAAGACGTGCATGGAAGCTTCTTGTAGGAAATCCAGAGGGAAAACGCCCAGTGGTAGACCAAGAATGAGTGTGGGAGAATACCATTAACTATGATTGAGGAACTAGATTATACAGGGAATGATTGAAAAGCATTATCTCAGGATAGGGATGTTGGAGAGCTTTATGTCCGCGCGGCCATGACGTACGTGTTCGATAGTGCCAGTGAGTAAGTAAGTACAGGGCTACTACAAAAGAATTTAAACAAATTTATCATCGTCATATACATTTTAGGTTTAGGCTTAGTTGAAGCTGTTCATATATCTCAAGATGTTCCTGATTTTTCTAGAGTTGTTTAGGTCTTCCTCTGTTTGTGTCCTTAGATTGATGCTGAAATACCCTCTTTGGCAAATTATTTGTATTCTGTGGAGTTGATTTAACCAATCCTTTTGAATCTTACACTATGTTTGGAACTTTGGCATTTAATGATCTCTACCATTTTTTTTTTGCTAATGACTTAGACCTAGAAGAGGTATCGAAATCGCATCTGTGCAACTTCTAATTTGGTTTATTATGTCTAAATGTAAACAATTTTAAAATTCTAAAAAAATGCATTTATGGTACCTGGAAGCACGGTTCGTTATTGTAGATGAAGCCTGAAGTTTAGATCCGATTCAACAAAGTCAATGTGGATCTCTGCGTGGCACGAACACATCAAATGGTATTCAAATTATTTTTACAAATTTTCGAAGGTAAAAAGAAAAGTCACCGATAGAGATATGGCAACTGTATATGCATATAATCTTTTCTCAATAAGTCACGAGGAGCTCTAGAAATTCAGATTAATAGAACATCAATCTTATATTCATTATATGGGCTATATATAGATCTATATTATATTATATTATATTTATATCAA
>JASPKZ010000162.1:0-115833 GCA_030220185.1 Diploptera punctata | reverse complement strand
CGTCTTAAACAAATGAATAAGTCGGCAGTAGCAGAACACTCTTTACTTGATGGCCACAGGGTACAATACCAGAATACAGACATATTATCTAACTGCACACACTATTTTACCCGTCTACAACATAATATTCAAACATAAAAACAGTTTCAATAGAAAAGAAGAATCATTAAAAGTCAACAAAACTATGGATACCGGTTCTAAAAAAACGAAGAATGCAAACCTCTACAAGTACAGCCGACTAGACCATCAAACAGCAATCTCATTGGAGCAATGGAAGTCCCTACCGCTGACCAATCAGAAGGCAGATATAACTTACGAACACATCGCGGTGAACGTATAAATAGGACAGACAGTTGACAGAATTGCCAGTTCTATGTGGCCTAGAAAGTCAGATGCTCCTAGGCCTACTACAAAAGTATAAATAACTGATTGGACTAACACGTCCTAAAGAAGAGATCAAGGCGATTACACCGGTATCCTGGAGAACCTGAAGCGAGCATACCTCAAGAATTGCCAGTCTCAAGACAACCCTTGAGGATGCCAGACGCAGTCTCTGGCGAAACGTCAGGGAACTACAAGCCTCACGATCACGGCCTACAGCCCGAAAATATTCTTCAAGGTCATCATTGCCCACACTGTTAACCTTAGTCAGTTGTTTATAATGAACGCAAATATTTCCAACAAAGATGTTATTATTTTACTCATCATCTCCGGGATTAATCCTGTTGGCTCGTTCCGGTTTCATGAGAAAGCTAGAATTGTTAAAATTGTTCAGACACCATCTCTGTGGGTGACCAACATGTTCTCCTTCCGTGCGGTTTATAATTTAGCAATAAGGGTTTGGAAATTCTTCCTTTGTCTGGCATTCTATCAATATGGTTCTTCTTGCCCTCGGTTCCTATATTTAATTATTCGGTCTGTAAGTTTGAAAATATTTAGTTCCTGTCTTTATATCTGTCATTGCTTTTCTTTCTGTTTCTTATCAAGCAGAGTATATCCGGCTAATTTTTCTTAAAAATATCATCTCAGCTGCTTCCAATCTTTTTTCTTGTCTTTTAGTGATCGTCCAACATTCTGATCCATACATCAATACAGGAAGAGCCATTACTTTTAAAAATGTATTTGTCTTTTTTTTTCTTGTGTTTTTAAGGATATTATTTTACTATTATTTATTATTTTGAAAACACCATCGCGCGCAAAAAATAATGTACAACGCATGTTTGTGAAGAGTTTTACAGAATCTCGGAAATTAAAAACCTCGCAATCGTTCGATTTTAAAACATTTTCCTCGATTGTGTAAAAAACTACTTCCCAACCTCACATCGTAATATACTATTAAAGTATAAGTCTTAATTTCTATTCATTCTCCATGTACTTTATTTTACATGTTTTTTAACTAAGTCTATTTGAACTCCAAACGAAAGTAGCAACTTCTCCTTGCATGTTATTAAGGAATTAATCAAACGAAATAGGTAGAAATGAGAAATGTCTCCTCATTCTATCTAAAGGTACCAATGTGAATTATTTTTTTTTTCTGCAATGTTAGGACCTACGTCTATTTATACATTTTTCATGGGCCGCTATTGTTTTCAACTCCTAACTTAAGATAATGATAGATTGTTTTGTGTTTCAGTTGCTTCTGGCAATGGCAGCTTCTCTCGGATACATGACTACAGGATTAGTTAGAGGATTTTTCATCCCCCGGTGTACCCTCTATGAAAGAAATATCGCCCCATCTTGTTCCTGATGGAAATGCTGAGTCGTGGATCAGTAAGTACTCTAACTGAGTTGAAAAAGGATGAATCTCCAAGTAACCTACCTTTGAGAAAACCTTTTAAAAAACTGCTTTATTTCTTACAGCTTGCTCTGATAAATTGTTGATAAATTACAATATTGATCCTCTGCTTACATGGAATGCAAATGTAGCAAGAATTCGTCATTTCTGTGTTGCTTACGTGTTTTATCGCTCTTCTAAGGCAGTGGAGTGTCTTTCCCTTTTCAACTCAGCGATTCAATTATTAAAATCATTCTTGTTAAAAAAGAGTGTATCATTAGTAATCTGACCTGCAGATTCACATTATGGGTACATATCTGCTGTGTCCATCTCTTTCGTGGGCGTCCCCGATCTCTTTTTCCTCCTCTTGGTTGATAGTTCAGACTTTTCCTAGGCAATCTGTTGGTACCCATTCTACAGACATGTTCATACCATTTTCTCCTGTACTCTTATATTATATTTGGGCAGTTCTTTACGGATATCTTCACTCTGTTTTTTATCCATTAAAGTATATCCTGCCACAAATCGATCGTAAAATTTCATTTCTGCTGCTTCTATTCTTTTAATTGACTGTTCGTTCGGAGCCCGTATGTTTGAGCCATACAATTTTGCAAGTACAGCCAATATATTTTTCTTTAATTTAATATTTCTGCTTCATTTATTAAACTTTTTGCTAAATAACTCACTAATAGGCAATTTCATGTGTCGGTTAGTGAGTATTCTTCAGACTGAAAGCCCCTTCTAGCCGGAGTCCCGCTAGGTGCAGTCTTTTCTCCCTTTCTCTACACAATTTACGTATCAGACCTTCCAACTGGATCCGCGAATAAAGAAATTTTAACCGCGAATACAGGAACTGTATCTCAATTTGTTAACCAGCGAGTAATTAGCTTATACTGTACTCTGTCTTGCTTTTAATGAGGTTTGTGAAAGTTTGAATTGTGTTGCAGGCTCTGTTCCTCCAAGTGGAGCGTTTGTGGGCAGTTTAGTAGCCGGACCACTGATGCAGCTGTTAGGTAGAAGACGTACATTAATGATAAGTTCTCCACTTTGGGTCCTAGGATGGATTCTAATTGCTACTTCACAGAGTTATGAAATGATTATTTGTGCCAGGATTCTCACTGGTTTTTGTGTTGGACTTGTGACTCCATCTGCTGCAGTCTACGTGAGTTTAGTGTCTTATATAACTACAAAAAATCTATGTGTGGTATTTTTATTAATTCTCTCATTTTCATTAAGTCATGTAAATACGTATGTACAGGGTTCTCCAGCTTTGCTCCTATATAAACTCTGCGTGTAGCATGTATAAAAAATCTTACCTTACACTATGCCCTTAGCGCTAGACGCATAATCGGTCCAATATTTTACAAGCAGACTGTAAATGCCAGAAATGACAATTTGACCCTATTTTTGGTGATCTGACAGAAGAAGAGAAATCATATGGGTGGTTTCAACAAGATTCTGCTACTGCTGATACAGCAGAGGAAGTCCGTGAATAAAATTAGTGAAGTGTTTCAAGATAGAGTGATTAGTGTTGGTGTATGGCCCTCTCGCTCCTCTGACCTAACAGTGTGTGTTTTTACTTGTGGGGGTAACCTGAAAGACAAAGTTTACGAGTCAAATCCTTATACATGGGAAGAACTAAAACAAAATATTAGAAATGAAATCAGAAACATTGCAGTGGCCCAACTTAATCAAGTGAATCAGAATGTGTTTTCCCGATATAATGCCTGTTTAGCCGAGGGTGGACATTTCCAGCATCTTCTATAAGGTAAGATTTTTATATATGCTTTATGCACAGAGTTTATGTAGGAGCAAAGCCAGCTGTGGCACACCCATCCGTGCACAGACAAAACGCCATGTGCCCATTAGGCTATAAATGAAGAACTCTATATATACATCCCTCGTGGAAACGTGGATGATCTCCTAACAGGGGTTTCTTGATCTAGTTAATTTAATAAATAAGGTGAATCTGGGGTCATCTTAATAGAACTATTTGAAACACGTTTTGGTATATCATGCATACCATCGTCAGCTTTTTCATACTGTGATTTTGGGGTAATCAAGATTTTGGTAACAGAGCAAATATAAGTATAAAGTTACACTTTCTCCACAGTCACCTGGATAGATTTCGGATAATTTGGGAAATTATAGCGACGAACAGAGAAAGCACTTTCACCAGGATCTAAAAGTAATGGAGTAAAGGTATCAGGGTAGATGGGACCGTCACATGATGGCAGATTACTGCTGGTCTTTAAAAAGAGATTGTCCTCTAAAAAATTATAGAAGAAAATCTTATAAAAGGCGTTTCACTGAAGTATAACATGGGTTTTCGACATTTTTCTTTCTATTTACATCATCGGTGTATACTAATTTTTAAAAAACAATTGACATTATAAATGTATGTTTTTTTTTCATATTTCCGATTTTTGTAGTGTAAAATGAAAATAAATATTTTAAAAAACAGAGCAAAATCTTCAAAAATCATTGATAGTTTCATGAATTGTGAGCATAAAGAAATCCGATATCAATCTTATATCAAGGGCAACAAAACCACTGTTGACCAGTGTAATGTATCAAAAACTTGGTCTTCAAGAAATCTACAAATATGAGGTGAGTCATGAATATTGTAACTTCTATTAATTAAAATAGACCTGAGAGTGTCACTTGTTTAAATATTAAATATTATTATGATTGACTTAACTCCTCGCTGCCAAATAATAACAGTTTCAATATAGAACAGTAGTTTACATGCACCAAACATGACAAGACATAAAGGAAACGCCATGTTAGTTAAACATTTTGAAAAATTATTAAATTAACATTGAGAAGTTAAAGCTATTACTATGATAGAAATAAATAAATTAATGAACATAATTAAATTATTATAAATCAATGGTAAAGAGAAAAATGTTTGCCTGAACTGGGAATTGAACCCCGAACATTTAGGTTTCTGTACTAATGCTCTGTCCACTGAGCTAATCCAGGCTTCATTCCCATCCAAGCAGAAATCTTTCCTTTACCTTGCTCCATTGGTCCCACATTCAAATGCAATGAATCATCATTCACACAATAGAATTTGAAAACTGTTTATCAATGGGTGAATTAATTAGAAAAGAACAGTATTCCACCTTAAAAATATTTTGAAATAAAAATGCCAGAAGTGAAAACCTTAGTAAACTATCTTCTAATTTTCTCAAAAAGATTTATCTAACATATTTGTATTTTTCAGGTGAGTGAATGTTTCATTTGCAGAAATTCGAGGAATTCTAGGATCGTTACCAGCACTGTTCATGGCAGGTGGCATTCTTGTCTCGTATCTGTTGGGTGCGTGGCTGCCATGGAATCAGTTGGCATGGGCCATCAGCAGTATTCCCAGCTCTTCTCATCTTCGTGATGTTGCCGTTACCTGAATCACCAGCTTGGTTACTGTCCAGAGGAAGACTTGCCGAAGCAGATAAATCTTTATAAATGGCTACATCATCAACCTCGCTCGCCAAATGAAAGCATTCCTATTGAACTACAACAGACAATAGTATACACTATATCTGACAAAGCTCCACCAGAGAAAGAAAAAAAGAAACAAGTGGTTTCAGTAGAGAAGAACTATTACGTCGTCCAGTGTATCATACCATTTGTTCTCTCTTTTATGCTCTTGATTTTCCAGCAAGTTAGCGGAATTGATTCCATTATTTTCTACACTGTATCAATATTCAAGTCTGCTGGAAGTCAAGTCGATGAGTATTAGCTACAATTCTTGTTGGATTGATACAACTTATTGCAAATTCCTCTCGCTATTTGTCGTTGATCGAGCTGGAAGAAAACCTCTACTGATAGCATCTGGTGCTCTCATGTGCATTTCTCTCGCAGCTTTAGGAACACATTTTCATCTTCAGAGGACTTGGCAAAGGGGAAGGTTTGGGATTACTTCCTCTAATAAGTCTCATGGCCTTCATGGTAGGATTTTCTATCGGTTACTGCAGCATTCCATTCCTTTTAATGGGAGAGCTGATTCCGGAAAAACAGAGAAGTTTCTTAAGTTCGATCTGCTGGGTCTCTAAATCTCGGGAGTGATGTTCATTGTTATTAAACTTATCATGACTTAAAGACTCACATAGGAGAGGATGGAACTTTCTGGTTGTATTCCATTGTATGCCTTGGGTAGTTGTATTTTTGTTCATTTCCTAGTTCCAGAAACCAAAGGGAAAGTCACTTCTTGAAATTGAAGAACTTTTTGAATTAAAACACTCAAAAAATAATAAAAAAATACTGAAACAGTTACTTCAAATGCAAGAGCAGTTCCAGAAAATTCAGTGAAAAAGATTCACAAAATGTTTCAAATTCTGAAGTGAAACCAGTTGATAATAAAGAAAATCATGTGCCTACAGTTTCAGATTCGGTTTCTTCGACAAATACAAAGTGTACAAAAAGAACGAGTTAACGCAGGGAGTAAATATTATTTAATATATAGTATTATTTTTAGTGTGAACATCTTACCTCAATATTAATGTTGATTTGTTCTTGAACATGTTTCAAAACAATTCTGTTTATCGTCAGCTTGTCCCGATGTTTGCTTTATGTTGCATATCTTGCCACAACCTGGATGTCGATGTCAGCTCCATCTGTGGTTAGCCAAAGAACCTCCAAACAAGGTCACGCTCCATCGGTATTTCAAAATTCATAACTCTGTTTTTGTTCTTCTGAATATAAATTGTTTCCCAAATAGTCAGCTCTTTTGTATTTTTCTTACTGTTTTTAATAATTTAGTGTCCTGAAAAACATAATATAAATTCAGACTCTCAAATTATTAAAACAGTTAGAAAATACAAAAGAGCTGACTATTTGGGAAAAAAATTATATTCAGAAGAACAAAAACAGAGTTATGAATTTTGAAATACTGACCGAGCATGAACCTTGTTTGGAGGTTATTTGGCCAACCACAGGATGGAGCTGACAATCAGCATCCAGGTTGTGCACACATCAATAATCAAACCAGTCTGGACCAAGTTGACAATAAAACAAAGAATTGTTTTGAAACATGTTCAAGAACCAAATCAACATTAATATTGAGGTTAGATGATGAGACTAAAAATAATATAATTAAAATAACCCTCAAAATATCACTTCCTAAAATTAAATATTATTTAATATATTGATAGTTTATTCACTGTGTATCTGAGAATCTGTGTTGTGTCAATTAGAAAATTGCCTCAGAACCTACACAGCAGCAGTATAGAAGTGCTTATTAGAATGAGTTGAAAAAAAAAATGTTGAGTACTGAATTTTACTCTAATTGGGTTTTAAATTTGTAGATTTGCCATGATAATCAACCTTTCTTCTTCTTGTAAGTCCATGTTTCTCTTAACAGAGATTTAGACGCTCTCCCCTACAGGGAAGAATTTGAACCATACTAATTTAGTTACACTTGTTTTCGTATAGATGTCATTTGAGTGGTCCGTGGTCAGCGTTCCGCCTCATACTGACATCTAGGAAACCAAGGTAGTACTAGGACGGGAAAATTCGGTAAATGTTGCTTAGAGGCCTTTCATTCAGGCTTAAGGATCTTTTATAAGCCTGAAAATCTTCAAACTCGGGACCAGGGCTTAAAGTCCCTCCCCGAGGACTTGCTCCTTGGATTTTTCCAATCCTAAAAAAAAATCCATCAACCCCGACTTGGTTTGAACCCATGACCCATCGGGATCAGAGGCAAGGAGCATAACCACTAGTCCAACGCGGCCGACAAATATTGAAAAAAATCAAAAGTTTGATCTTCAATTTGAAACAAAGGGCCTAAAATTTGAAAAATAATTACAAAAATATCAAATTTTGCCTTCATGCTCAAAATAAACAAGTAACATTTATTGAGTGAAATTTAATCACTCACCTCATATTTTTCTTTTTGTTTTAATTTAAACTAGTTTCGGAACTTTACATTTCAGTTCCATCGTCAGTATCTCCGCGACCATTCTTCTATTGTCTTCAAGAGCCATCATTTGCTCCTGTTAGCAGACTACAAAACCTCGAAATCAGGTCATTCTCCCCAGGAATTTCAAAGTTCATCAATTTCTCCTTTTCGCTCCTTTGAACGTAGATCTTTTTCCAAACAATTAGTTCTTTTGGTTTTTCTATTTGTTTTAATAATTTAGCCTTCTTTTGATAAGATGTTTTTCGGACCATGCATGGCAGCCACTGCAGATTTTTCTACTTCCTCTTTTCTTGACATTCCTGAATTGTTCTTTCACTCTAGTTTTCAAATTTCTCTTAGTTTTTCCTATGTAGAATTTCTCACATTCTTCACATTTAATCTGATAAATCCCTGATTTGTTTTCTTCTTCTATTTTCTCATTTTTGTTAGGTCTAATCAATCTACTGATGCTATAGTAATTTTTGGGTGCCAACCTTATGTTGAAATTTTAAAACATTTTTTTAAACTTGTGGTGCTTCAATGGATGATATGTGAATTTCCTGAATTCTACATTTTCTTCCTTTCCTTTTATAAGAGTGCTCTGATTAATAAATTTTGAACATTCTTCTAAAAGAAAAAGAACATAATTTTTGTCCTAAATGCTAAAATTTGAGACGTGTTCTGCAGAAATGAAATATAGTTCATGGTTTTAATTCAAATTTTTCTGTCATGAGGCAACTCTAATGATGTATTTAGATATTCTTGAGGATTGAGATAAAAATTTGGTGTTTTTGACATTTTTTACAAACTTCAGGTCTTTTGAGTCCTGTGCCATAGCCGAGTGGTTAAGGCAAGAAGCCTTAGCACAGAGCTATAGGACTTGCGCTTGTTCGAGTCTACATGGGGGAGAAATTTTTCTCATGGAATTTCGGCCAGCATGGGACCGGTGCCCATTGTGAGGCATTTGGGTAGCTACAATAAGCAGTGACTCCAGGTTGAGAAGACCAGCTGTAACGGCTGGGGGACCAACATGCTGACCACATGTCACTTCTACACTGGCTAGATCATCGTCTAGCTCTTGTGATTAACACATGTGGGTGTGAGACCCGTAGCTGGCTGGTAGGCCAAGGGCCCCTCTAGATCTGTTGTGTTTCGGTTTTTTTTTCAGGTCTTTTGAATGTAATGAAGATCAAATGAATGATTTTTTTTCACATTTTTCCATTGATCCATCCATAGTAATTCTGCCCGAAGGCAGATCCTTCACTGCAATCATAGCATTTCATAGCTTGCCATTGCTTTCCACACCGGTGAAGGATGATGATGATGATGGTGGTGATAATGATAAGGATGATGATGATGGTGGCCATATGATTTTGGGGACCGTTTGGGCCTTATATTTCCTGTTCTTACAGCTGAGGAAAACGAGAAAACCCCGATAAAAACCTCACCCAGAAAAACTGCCCCGACCGGGATCAAACCCGGGCCTGCTGCGTGACAAGGCAGCACGCTACCTCGAGACCACAGCGTTGGACTTCCATTGATTAGCATGCAAATATGTAACTTTTTAGTCCTATTAGAGTATGATATTCGAAAAATCTATTTTTTTTACCCACCCTAGTGGCCATGTTTGTACAACATAATCCGGCCATATAATAATGTTAGAATCTGTTGCCAGTCAAGCTGACATGGATACCCCGCGAACATTTATCCTTGTTGGCGAATCATTAATGCCACGTGGGAACCTGGATTAATTATTCTCAATGCATGTCTTTCTATTCTGCAGGTATCTGGAATATTATAGTCCAAAACTAGTGATATTTAAATTGGTTGTATTAATTTTTTACTTTAGCCCCCATTGGTCTTTCCGGTTCAACTGAGCAACAAAAAGAAACTTTTTTTGTCTCAGAAAGAAAAATATGTGATTTCTGATAGTATTCTTTCTCCTGAATTCAAATATGATATTGGTTTTTCTCCATCATGCAAGGTTTCCGAGAGACAGGAATTTATAATTTCAAACAATTTAATATTTTCTACATTCCGCATTCCACAATTATTCGAACATTCGGACTCACCTAGAAAATAAGAAATGACGATTTCTGCTATATATTTTGCCTGTGGAGCATCCCTCTTGATGGTCCAACAATAATCGGCCAGCATATTAGGATTCCATTTGCCTTGATATCTCTTTTCCATAGCTGAAATCTCCTGAGTTAGCTCATTTGGTTTTATTTTACAATGGACAAATGGACGAAAAAATGTTTATTAAAAAATAATTATTTAAATCCATTAATTGAAATTGAAATAAAAAACTGTGGGTGATGGAGAAATTCCGAATACATATTTGAAAACACGATAAAAAGCTACATTAAGTACAACTATTGGTACTCATGAGAAAAAAATCATGTTGACCAGTGTTACCTAACACATGAAATCTCATCTTGCAAGCTGTTAGTCTTGTTTCATTTCTCTTCCAAAAAAGCCCATGCTACTCACATAATAAATATTGGTCTAGCTATTTTTTATGGTTAACTTACCTGTATTACCGTATTTACGTGTGTATAGGCCGCCTGCGTGTGTAAGCCGCATCCAAGTTTTGTGATAATAAAATGGGGGGGGGGGGGAATTTTCTTATATTTTTGCTAAAAAGCAGTGCAAAAGACAGAAGTAGGCCTACACCATTGTTTAATCTAGTTAATATTGTAAATTCCAAAGTTTCTGTTAACGGGCTGTGTAACAGTACATTTGGGCTGTGACTTAGTCATAATACAAGGGTAAAAGGAACGGTCAGTTGGTAGGTACGATATTCATTGTTCGTATTTTCATTTTCAAATTTGGATATTTTAAAATTTCTGTTATATGCTCTCATGTTTTCCTTTCAAATGTTTCAAAATATACTACCACCCTATTCCAATTTAATCATTGTTTTCGATCCAAATTTAGAAATTTTACATGTTTGTGATAAGGGTAAGAAGTTGGACCTTTTGGAGGCTGTAGAAATAATAAATTGAAAAGTAGTAATAAACTGTTTAAATTCTCAACTTGATTTGAATGAATCGCCTTTGTTAAATTAAAAAATTTAAATAAATTATTGTTGTATTGTTACTTAGATCAGTTGATATGTACTATAATAACACATTCATAATTTGTTAACATGTCTGAAGAAGGTACAGTGTACCGAAACAGCTCTCACTGAATTATACCTTAATAAATATGAAAATCAAATAAAACTAAGTTTTATTTTTATTTAATTAATAAAAAATAATTTGTCAATAGACATACAAAATGTTTAAAAATGTAAAAGAATTTAATTTCAGCAAGCCTACCCTGTCTTCTGACTTAGCCAGTAATTAACCCATTCGCCTCAGAAGACGAGGTACACTCGTTTAACTCTGCCTGTTATATATATTTTGTACATCCCTTGGCAGGGAAATATTTTGTTAATATTTATGAATAGTAAAGGTGTGTGTTTTGGCTTTCACCTTTACTGTGATCTCAAGTACCATTATATTTTGTTCGTTTTGACTATCTGAAATAAGATAATGTAATTTACGGTGACTTAAATCCTGTTTCTGGAGAAATGCATTGAGCATTTAAACCTGAGGTGAATGGGTTTAAAAGTGAAACAAGCATAACTCATTTCCACAGATGAATCTTAAGATGAGTCTCTCTTAGTACTGCCCCTTTATGGCCTGCAATCTAACGGAAAATGAGCCATGTCGGAAAGGAGAAAATATGTAATGAGTAGAAGTCTCTTTATTTTTAAAAGAATTGTGTAAATGTAATTTAAATCCAGTAGATGATTAAACTAAATGATGTATATAATATTAATATATAAATAAAAACATTAATAATTATTATCTTTATAACTTTTATTTCTTTTAAATGTAAAGAATATGTGTGCTTTTGGGATAAGGATTTTTTTAAAAATGTGTGTTTGAATCTTAATAGCATATCTTCAGTTACCACTTCTTCTAAAACTCGTTGGTGCTACAGGCCTAGAAGGTCTTTGGTCTACCAGAAGCCTGTTACCCTTACATCCACATATCGTCGCTTAAGAAACAATACCGCGTAACTAACAAATACAAATTTACACGAGAAACAAAAAACTGTTTTGTATTCACGTAGACTTTCACGGCCGGAGTTGCTATGATGATCTTGAAGAAGATTTTCGGGCTGTAAGGCCGTGGTCGTGAGGCTTGTAGTTCCCCGACGTTTCGCCAGAGACTGCGTCTGGCATCCTCAAGGGTTGTCTTGAGACTGGCAATTCTGTCCGCTGTCTGTCTTATTTATAGAATTGCCAGGGTCAAGACCACCCTTGAGGATGCCAGACGCAGTCTCTGGCGAAACGTCGGGGAACTACAAGCCTCACGACCACGGCCTACAGCCCGAAAATCTTCTTCAAGATCATCATAAAAAACTGTTTATTTTTTCTCCTTAGTACTTATAGATTGATACCATTGTATCTATACTTTTAGCGAGGTCATGATACAAAATTTCATTCAAATCTATATTTGGACTGAGTGCACTTCTTCAGTGATGCTAAGAGTATAAAAATGTCAATTTCACCAAAAGTGTCAGTTTACGCGGTATTGTTTCTTAAGCGACGATATGTCATCCCCCCCACACTTCAACAGGTGGATACCATATTTTACGGACTATAGGACGCAGTGGTGTGCATTCAACCCCAGCATTGCTGAGGTAATTAGTATATTATTTTTTTATGTTAAACTAATGTTGGGAAGTAAACATTATGAGGTAATGATTGTAGCAAGTATACATAGGAAAAACATAAAGGAATTTAGAAACACGCACTAAAGAACATTTTAGAACTATTAAAAATTGTGAAATTTAAAAATCAGCAATTGCTGCACATAGTTTACTAGAACATCATAAAATTGAAAAAGAAGCAAAACTTTTGAAACAATTGGATAAAACGTTGGAATTGACAATTTGGGGAAATGATATTCATTCAGAAGAATAAATATCGATCTATGAATTTTGGATATTCCGGTGGATAAAAATTTAATTACAAAGTTTATAATCCCAACGAAAGATGGCAGCACAAAGGTGATGTCACTAAAGAAATCAACAATCACGGAATTTCATCAGTGGACACCATGACTGCAGAGGACATGATATTGTCTGAAACCGTCGGTATCAAAGAAGTTTGAAAATGTATGAGGTGAGTCGATTAAAATATGTTCTCCACTCACTATTAATTATTGAGGTATAATCATTAAAATTCAATGGAGAACATTTTGTTTAAACAACTCACCTCATAGGATTCATTTCATGCTTCCATGATACCGCAGTTTCAAACACAGCTGAGGATGAACACGACTGTGTTTGAAACCGTGGTATCATGGAAGCATGAATCCTATGAGGTTAGTTGTTTAAACAAAATATTCTCTAGTGAATTTGAATAAATATTAATTTTTTATTTAAAAAATAATATTGTATTGTAAGCCTATGTTTTCCCTTTACAGAGATTTAGACACTCTCCCCCTACAGGGAAGAAATTTGAACCATACTAATTTAGTTACACTTGTTTTCGTATAGATGTCATTTTTTAGTGGTCCGTGGTCAGCGTTCCGCCTCATACTGACATCTAGGAAACCAAGGTAGTACTAGGACGGGAAAATTCGGTAAATTTTGCTTAGAGGCCTTTTCATTCAGGCTTAAGGATTTTTTACGAGCCTGAAAATCTTCAGAGACTCGGGACCCACGGCTTAAAATCCCTCCCGGAGGACTTGCTCCTTGGATTTATCCGTCCTAAAAAACCATCGGCCCGGCCGGGTTTGAACCCGCGACCCTCGGGACCAGAGGCAAGGAGCATAACCACTAGTCCACCGCAGCCTAAAAAATAATGACAAATTCCATTCAATTCAATTATGCATGAACATAAAAATTCAAAATTGCCGCTGCGTCAGCAGACATGTATCGCATTCGGTTTGACGGAATCATCTGCGTATTCAAATTATCTCCATAGAGAAACACACAGAGAGAGTGTTTCCTCTATGTTATCCCCACCAACACCAGCTGTTGCGCTACCGATGAGTCCGTGCAAGCCTGGTGCAAGCGAATTGCATCACTGCCTGCTGTGTCCAGTAATAATCCACTAGACAAAGCTTGTGTCTTATTCCATTATTCAATTGACTTTTTATTGAATACTAGCTAGCTGTACCCAGTTAATGTTACGACTCGAATATGTATATATATATATATATATCATCATCATCATCATACGGTACCATGGCAGCTGCCGCCGCCTTCCAGAAACCAAACGCCATTCCTCTCTATCCATCCATTGATCTTCCTCCATTCCTCTGATATTCATAGCTGCTTGTACCCCTTCTACCCAAGTTTTTTTCGGTCTTCCCTCTCTTCCTCCTTTCCATTGGGATCCATTCCATAACAATTTTTGGCAATCTTTGCTCTGGCATTCGTTTGACTCCGTGTGGGAGTTGCCAGTCTCCCATCGGATGCCTCCCCAGGTGGCGGATAGGGGAATGCTCACCAGATATGGCGGGTACTGGGGAAATAAAATACCCAGGGCGGACAAAAACTAGTGCTGCTGCCTTGCAGTAAGATACTGGACTATCAAAGGCTTAGAGGAAGAAAACCTTGAACAAAAATTACCCGTCCCCCAGGTTGGGGGTTGATGCATCGGGCCAGCTCCCTCGTTCATCATAAAAAGAAAAAAAAATGCTAAAAAACCAAACAACATATATATTATTATTATTATTATTATTATTATTATTATTCCCCCCCCAGGAGCTATCACCTTGACGTGGTGGGGGGGCTTAGTACCCGATGAACCAGACGACTCTACTGGGAAGATTGGCTTAGGTTAATCTTGCTGGTGGGTAAGAGGCGAGGGGAACTAAAGTAAGCTCACAACGAGGAATGGCGTCTGTATCCATATTGGGCGGCCACATCTTCGTCAAGTCAAGTTCTTCAACGGTCAACAGGGCGACAAGGAATAGCACAGCTAAACTTGTAGGGCTTGAAGAGCGGAAGAAGCAGCCCTCTCTTGGGGGGTGGATACCCAGAGGAGCATGTTTGGAGGCTCAGAGGAAGCAGCCCTTCCACCATCCTTGTCCTGCGAAGCGCTCGTAACGCTTCCAGGAGACATTTATCTTACTGAGAAGCTTCATGGAAATCAGCCGGATTGTCATAAAAGGAACCGACCCAAGCAAGAGAACAGAAGGATAGAATACAGACGGCAGAGATGCGGTTCCTAAGACAAGTTAAAAGGATGTTACAAGACTTGATAGAATAAGAAATGAGGATATAAGAGAAGAATTGAAAGTACAAGCCTTTGTTGGATAAAGTCACGAAATACAGACAGAAATGGATTGATCACATGGATGGAATGAGCAAGGAGAGATATCCATTGTTAGCCAGAAAGAATTATCAAGCAAGAGGAAGGCGTGATGTTGGAAGAACCTAGAAGACGTTTGGGCTGATGCAATATGAAGTCGGAACGGGCAATTGCCTAATCCTTGGAGTGATGATGATGATGATGATGATGATTATTATTATTATTATTATTATTATTATTATTATTATTATTATTATTATTATTATTATTATTATTATTATTAGATACAACTTTCCTCATTAGAGGATTGCCTCAAGGACAAAATGATACTGACAATTAAATTTTTAATTGATGAAATACATTTTGTAAACACATTAAAAAAATTTCAAATTGTACATTTGATGAAAAAAAACGTGATTGGCTGATTTGGGAAGCGCCAATTCCTCAATAATAGAATTTTTCAAAATAACATTTTTTTATTTATATTTAATTTATGGCTAGTTACATTTTTACAAAAATACAAAAAAAAAATGAATAAAAATAAAATTATGCGATACTTTTGTAAGCTATAGCAACCTGTTAATTTGAAGAAGTTATTTATATTGTGGAGCATACCGTAGCATAGTAGTTAAGGCACTGCAACTACAAGCTGGGAGGGTCGAAGGTTCAAGTCCCAGTGGGGTCAGGATTTTTAAACTGACCCAAACCTTCTGGCGGACTATGGCCCTGGGGTCGACTCAGCCTCTAATGGAAATGAGTACCAGACACTTGTTCTGGGAGTAAATGCGGCCGTCATGCAGGGCTGACAACCCAGCTGACATCAAGTGCCAATTGTCTAAAAAAGTGGGAGCCTTAACTACCCCAAGGGCCTCTGAGGCCTGTAGTGGAATCATCTTACTTTTATTTATATTGGATAACTACAATTGGATTATTATGAGCGTGTGGAAAAAACAACAGTTGAATTTAATATCGACAATGAGTTTGTTCAATCGCATTATTATTACATTTTTACGAGTTACTAATGAATGTGATGATTGCCAATTTGGTAAAAATGAATGTAAATGACTTACAATTTACAAACAGACCATTTTCGTGCAGCAGACTTTTTAACAAGAAAAATGACCTCGAACAACCAACTCCAGATTTACCAGATCTAAAGAAAGAAAAATACAAGGCATTTTAGTATCATACCATTTGTAAACTGAATAATTCAGAATAAAGTTTTATAAACTATAAGTCAGATTTTCTTGTCATACAGCTGGGGCACTTGCTCTGACCACCGCATGCCACTGCAGTTAAAAAAAGGCAGATAAATTTTTGGACGCGGCCTTGGTACATCACAACACTTCTCTGGAACAATTTCAAGGTAGGTTTTGTCATGCAATGGACAACAATTCTTCTTTCCTTCCTTAAATTAAAGAGTCCATTTTTCACTTCCATATAACTGCGATGTATACAGTTTATATATTTTATTATATGCTTTAAACTCCTTTCAAAAAACATAAAACTTAAAATTATAATATTTGAGAGTGCCAGGACTGTTTTTATAACAAGAATAGGTATACCAGGTGAATGGAGGAAACTGAATAACAGTGAGTTACATGGTCTTTATAGGAAGCCAGATATTATAAGAACAGTTAAATCTTGTACTGGTCTCTTAGACTGCAATGGGCATAAATGGGGAATGAAAGAGGTGCATGGAAGCTTCTTGTAGGAAACCGGAGGGAAATCACCCAGTTGGTAGACCAAGAATGAGGTGGGAGAATAATATTAATCATGATTTGAGGAAAGTAGATTATACAGAGATGATTAAGAAAACATTAGCCCAGAATAGGGATGGTATGGAGAGTTTATGTCCGCGCGGCCATGAACCTACGGGTTCGATAGAGCCAGTGAGTTAGTTAATGGTTTTATACACTGCCTAATTGCTGCATTGGCCAAGCGTATTTTTTTTTTTTTTTTTTGCGACAAATCTTAAATACCTATTGGCGACACTGCTTAGGGTATATGACAGCGAGTTAATGTATTTTCCACGTTCTCTTTGTTGTGGCATGATGCTCTGTGGTACAAGAAATAAAGTACCGTCTCTATGTTAAGTACTCTGTGGCGAGTTTCTCTTTGGTTATTTACTATTCGAAATGTTTTTGTAGTAATATCATAGATGTAAAGGATAATATTTAGTTATTTGTGTCATTTATAAAGAAATTATATTGTGGAAGGTCGACGAGACATGTATAAAATAATCCTTGTTATAAATCTAAGCTGTAAATTGTTCACCAATAAAATTAAGACACTAATCAACTGTAAGTATAACCAAATTTTACATGGTTATAACCAAGTTTTACATATTTCGTGTTGATGACAATAACAAATAACCTAAAAACTGAATAATTGAAACAATCATGACTCACGTCTAGTTATTGTCTCTCACGATTTTCCATACATCATTCTTATGCTACTGTTGCATTAGACCTATACACTTTTTCTATTTCTATTGACGTTTCGTACTATTGTAAACATTTTGCACCAATTCTTTAAACATTTATTAACGATTTAAATATTATGTAATTATGCAGATATTTTGAAGTTTGAAAAGTTTAGTATTTGTCGCTCATGAATTTTTCTAAGTTCTGCAGAATCACAGTGCACATGTGCGAGTAGCTCTAATGCTTAATATAGATTCCGTAGATTGGCGGCTATTGGCTCTGAAATCTGTGTTACCAACTTTCCCAATAAATTCCCAATGGTCCTATAATAAATGGGACGTCCACCACTTTCCTCTTCCTAACCTAACACAATTAATTACAAGCATATTATTATATGATTTAATAAACCGATCTTGTTTATACTAACTTGTCCCATTGAAACCTAAACAAAATGATAATTTCTTGAAATATGGTTTGAATTTAATTGTGAATGTTATGAACATGGATTTCAGATCCATCTAGCAGATGTTACATTAGCATTTGCGCATCTTGTAATTCTGTAGAAGCCAGCACGGTTTTCTTTCCATGTTTAAACTCTGGGCCGTTATGCCATTGTAGATAGATAAGTAACTCTGCAAAGAAGGACCCTTGCCCCATTTAGGAATATATGGATATAGACAGACATTATTATTTATTTACTCCTGGCACGACAGGCCTACAAGGCCCTTAGCCTACCAGCCGGCTGCTGGCCTCACATCCACACGTGTCAATCACAGAGGTAGATGATAATCAGTCCCAGCATAGGGGTGACATGTGGTCAGCAGGTCGAGTCCCCCAGCCGTTACAGCTGGTTTTCTCAACTTGAAGCTGCTACTTATTGTAGCTTACCCAAATGCATCACAATGCTGGGTGGGCACCGGTCCTATACTGGGCCATATACACCATGAGAAAATTTCTTCCCCCATGGAGACTCGAACCAGCGCAAGTCCCCGTAGTTTCTGCGCCAAGGCTTCCTGCCTTAACACCATCGGCTACGGCGCGGGACATTAGACATTCATTCATATATAATTATGTTATAATACTATACCATAATATTAAGGTAGAATTTTTTTATCACTCATCTCATATTATATACCATACTACTTTGTTTACAGAATATATTGTTCCACCATGTCGTACAGACGATGAAGATATTTTGTATGTTAAGAAACAGAAAACTATTCATTATGGTTCACTGGAGGAGCAGAACGGGCCCGATTGTCGACTGTGGCCATGAGTCGGGAGATTAGCGATGAAGAAGGAACATCAGCAGGTGTTGACAGCAGCCATCGGAAGCTGGAAACGTCAATTTTTCTGATGGTAATTATTTCTAGCATTTTAAAGTAATGAAACATGAAAGACTCTGGATTTTTATCCACTGAGTTGTATGGTTAAAAAATACTAGAATTGGATCATTCCATGCCAAATCAACACAGGCCCACAACCTGACCTTTTCAATGTAATGTTAATTTTACAAAATTGAAGCTAGTATGAAGTTTAATTACATATATAAAATATTGAATCTCTGTTTCAAGTACTTTTTTTTAAATAGCTATTTCAATTTTGAAAAAAAATTCAATTTTAGGTAAACATTTTACTTGTATTAAAATTAATTTGGGAAGTAAACATTATGAGGTTATATCATTAATATTGAGTGGAAGAATATATTTTTATATAATTTACCCCTCATACAATTTCAAATTTATTTGATTTAAGACCATTGGTTTCATGAAAATAAACTGAAGAGAATGAAAAATTAATTCGAAACCAATGTTCTTAAATCAATCAATTTGAAATATGTAATGAGATGAGTTATTAAAAATATGTTCTCCACTCAATATTAAAAAACATTTACTCTTTAAATTAAATAATTCATGTGTTGAAAGTAGACTGCGTGTTGATCTTAATTTCTACACTCATGAAACACTTAATTTTTAAGTATTGTATATTAAAATATGTGACCTTTCAACAATATTTCAAGGTCATCCATTGTATCTAACCTTCAATTTTAAAAAAAAAATTACTAAAAAACTCAATGGCCTGACAGGCCTATAAAGGCCCTTGGCCTACCATCTGGCTGCCTGGTCTCACATCTCATGTGTTAAATCTACAGATGGTAGACAATCATCCTGTCAGTATAGTGGTCACATGTGGTCAGCTTGTCGGATCCCCCAGCCATTATAACTGATTTTCTCAACCTGGAGTCAGCTACTTATTGCATATATTTAAGGTAAAACTGCACTTAAAACTAGCGTGAAATATTTTCAAAGTCACTATAGAACCAACACAGTGCGCATAGCGCCAGATTTTATAGAGCCAGTGATAACCACAATCGAACCACATTATCGATTATCATCCCTCGATTATACTATCCGTCACTATGAAATTGAAATAACCACTATTTTGCAATAAATCCCCAAATCTATGTTAAAAAATATATTAATAATATTGAAAATTACCAAACGTTTATTAAAAATGGGTGTACACTTACTTATCACTCCCTAACGCTGATCCAACCGCAATAACCCAAAAACAGAGATAGAAACTCATAGACTAAGTAAATAACTCTGTGGAGAATAAAAATTGCAGTTAGCATCACAATATTGTCTAACAGTGTCAATAATATCGTGATTTGCATATTTAAATATACATACTTCAAAATTGTCTAATAAGTGTTATAAAAATTGTTTGAAAAAAAAGTTTAAAATATTGAATAATGTTAGTAAATACAGAAGAAGAGCTATGGTTTACAAATAATATAACTGAAAAATCAAGCGCTAGTAGAGTGCAGTTGAGCCGATATTCAAATTCTAAAAAAATAATAACTAAATTTTGAAAAATTACCTTGTTAACCATAATAGTAGTAGTAGATAGTAAGTAGTCCTGGTTACTCCACTGGGAAGCATAGGGCCTTGATAGAAACTTGCCAACAAACTCTGTTTGTTTGCCGATGCCTTAATTTCATTCCACCCATCACTGGGTAGCCATGTCATTTGCACTAGTCAAAATTAAATACTAATTGTAATAATTTCAGAATATATGGAACTTGAAGAAGAGATGAACCGTGACCGACAAGCTTTATTGGAAGAATTTGAAAGGCGGAAAAGGGCACGTCAAATTAATGTTTTCAACAGATGACGAAGAGGGTAAAATAAACGAAATTTGAGGCAGTTGGGGTGAACCAATATGTTTGTTTGGTGAAGGTCCAGCAGACAGAAAGAGTCGCCTCAGGGATTTACTTCCAGTGTAAAATTCTGATTATTTTCTTTTCTTTTTCTCTCTTCCCAGTATTAGGCCAAGGCCTATTAACGATCCTATAGAAAAGATCCACTTGGCCATCCTATGAAACGCTGGGAGGGAAAATTTTCTATAGTATCGTAACAGGCCTTGGCCTAATACTTGGAAGGAAGAAGAAGAGAGAAGAAAATTTTCCCTCCAGCGTTTCATAGGACGGCCCCCCAGTGATGTTCGTCCTCTTGGTATATAATTATAAACATCTTTGGGGATCGATTTGAACTCATTCTTTTTCAAGATGGTGTTTCCAATTTAGTTGGTAACTGTTTAATATATTCCAAAATTGGCGTGTTTTCAATTCTTTTAAGATATCGGTGTTCCTTCCTTTCCGATCCCATCTGGTGTATAACCCGCTATTCTTGCGCATGAACTCTCACTTCAACAAACCCGTTATCTCTGCTTTCATGCTGTCTTTTTAGTGTCCATGCTTCACTACCACCATAGGTCAACACTGGTCTAGTCAAAGTGTTATATAAACGTAATGAACTGGTGTTTTTTTTGGTACAAGGGATGATTTCATAACTTGATTAATAATTCCTAAACTTTTATTATAACTAGTAATTTTTTTCAGGGATATCTTTTTCATCCCAGATAGAGAGATAATATCCAAGGTATTTAAATTGATTAGATTCTCTCTAAAATTTTATTCTGGGGACAGATTTTTATTTTGTATGGGGTGTCCTTCCCATGAAATGCCATAGAATTGTTAGTTTTGTTAATTGATGTTTCCATATTAAATTTGGCACCTGTTTTTTGTAAATTTATTTATTTTAGTTAATTTATTTGTTAATAATTATTAAATGAATCAGATTTTAAACCTCACCTAATTTATAAATTCAGATATCAGTTGACAATAAGTCAACCAGTTTCTGAGTTTATACAAAATATATAAGGTGAGATATAAATTCTGATCCATTTACTGATTATTGCATAAAACCTCATATTTTTATTTCCTAAATATATCAAACTATTTGTTGATTTCTGACACAACTTAAAAGGTATTACCATATTTTTACTGAAACTATAAGATGCACTTTTTTCTTTGAAAAATTGCCTCCAAAATTCAGGTGCGTCTTTATACTTGAAATTAATATAAAAATGTCCAGTGTTTGATTTAAAATTCCCACCAGTCCCTTAAAAATGGGTCATATATTTGATGCCGTGGGAAGTATATCTCTAATTTGGCAGCATTGGATTCAAGTGGCAGCAAGCAATGCACTTTATGCGACGAACGTGCATGTATGTGCGTGCATGCGCATGTGTGTGTGTGTGCGCATGCATGGTTAATGCTATGGCCTGAATCGCGGCTTTGGAATTGTGATAGAATGTCAATTATTTTTGCTATGTTGTAGCCAATTAAAATGTTTTTAAGCGGAGAGATGAATTCTAAAACACGATCTTCAACAAATCTATAAATTATATCGTAAGGTGTTTAATTTTTCCAATTCTTTAAGATTATGAAATTATCATCTCCATTATCCATTATAAACATGTGAACAGAAGCTGCCTCATTGTCTCTCTTAGGGTCGAATCTATGAACGCATTAGACAGTAAAAGGCATTCTCTGCTGAGAAAGTTTTATCCTAATACATTTTGCTTACTCAGAATCTATTCATAGCGATAATAATTGTAAGCTACCTGACGAGGTAACATAAGATCATAGCTCAAGATAGAAACTTATCGTGAGAATCCCGAAGGGAACCGATGGAGTTTGAAACCTTTGCAGCTTTTATCCAAGATGTCGGACCTTGAAGACTTCGATCATGTTTTCGGTATACGCGGATAAGAGGAATTTGAGAGAGTCTACCAAAGAATTCAACTGGAAGAACAGGAGAATCGGTGTAATATTGCACGACGCAGACGTCGTTGTATGGCGATATTATTTGCGGGATGCAAGCGTAAATGCGTTCCTCTATAGCAGACGAAAATAATGGAAGTGGTTTTATCGCTGAGAATTCTGGGTAATTCGTTGCCAATATTACGAAAACGTCAACTTTCATGCATGACCGGTAAGTCGGCCGTTAATTCGATCTCAGCAATTGCTCACGGTGAGTCAGCTCACCAGTGATTGGAAGTAATTTGAGTAGAGACTAATGTATTTGCATGTGGCCCTTAATGTCTGAACTACTCAATTACCATTTTTTATGTTTTATTTCATTTTTCCTCTCCTGTAACTTGAAATTATAGCACTGGAGATTTTTTAAATTAACATCCTCTTGGAGTATATAAAAAATTATAGAATTGTGTACTTTGTATGCAGTTTCCTCAACTCGTGAATATTTATTATTATTTTTGCAATTGATTTCCTTTAAATTTGGTGATTTAAAATGATTAAAATTTGAGGATATTGCATACAATGTAAGTAATATTATAATTTTTTTATATACTCAATGGAATTTTTCCCTGAAAAAAATTAGTATTACTAAACCTTTTATGTCTTCGAAAATAAAATTATCATCATCATCGTCCTTTCAAGTATTAGGCCCAGTGGCCCGTTACGGTCTCCTCCCGCCATCTCCGAAAAGGTCGACCCACAGATCTTCTGCCTCGAGGAATGTAGTGAAGAATTTGTTTTGGTATTCTGTGACGATCCATGCGGCTGAATATGGGCTAGCCAATTGTTTCTATATTCTTGGAGGTATTCAGATATAGGTACGATGTTTTAACTCTCTGGCTATTGTTGAATTTTTTGGTGGTCTAGAGAAGGCTATAACCTGCAGCTCGTCGCAGAAATTCATCTCTGTGGCTGTAATATGACGATCATCCTGAGTTCTGATGGTCCAAGCTTCACTGCCATAACAGATTATGGGTCTAGCGAGAACTTTATAGATTTTCATTCTTGTGTGTCTCTGCACTTTTGATGGTTTTAAAAACTTGGTTGTTATAATTCTTAAAGCTTTATTATAGTTTTTTGTATTTTAAAGGATATATCACATTCCTCATTATAAGTTAGATTATATCCTAAGTATTTAAATGAATTTACTTGCTCTAATATTGAATTCTGAATACAAATTTTACTTCTTACTGGGAATTTAATAAAATTATATTCTAGAATGATTTCAAAGTACAACAAATTAAAAGTATATACATACCCATCCATAGTAATTCTGCCCTGAGGGCAGGTCCTTCACTGCAATCATAGCATTTTCATGCTATGCTTTGCAGCTTTACTAGGGAATTGTAGGTGCGGTAACTTCCTGTTGCTTTCCACACCCGTGAAGGGTGATGATGTAATGATAAGGATGATGATGACCATGTGATTTCGGGGGGACCATTAGGGCCTTAAAGCTTTCCTGACATTTGACTTACAGGTGAGGAAACAACCCAATAAAAACCTCACCCAGAAAAACTGCCCCGACCGGGGATTGAACCCGTGCTCACTGTGTGACAAGGCAGCATGCTACCTCGAGACCACAGCGGTGGACATATATATATTGTTAAGAAGTGTATAATATGTTTTTTCTGTATAGATTGGGAGAAGATGCAATAAAAAAGAAGCAAGAAGAGGAAGAAGAAAGATTGCAGCAAGAAAAAGACCAGGAGACGACATGGTACCACGAAGGACCTGAATCTCTCAAAATTTCAAGATTGTGGATTGCAAGTAGTTTTATGTTTTAATTAAATTATAAATAAGATATTTTTCTAGGCCAATACTCTACCAACTGAGCAAGTTCCAGTCTGAATGCAAATTTTTTCTCCTTCATAGCATTGGTGCACGGGAATTAACAGCATATAGAAGAGAAAAAATTTGCTAATAGTGAGTGGAGAACATATTTTAACGACTCACCTCATACAATTTCAAATTTCTTTGATACTGGCGGTTTCAGACGACATCTCGTTCCTCTTCAGTCACGACTTCCACTCTGTTAATTTAAATATAGAAAAATGTTCGTTTAAATTGCAATTTGTTCAGATAGCTCAGTCGGTAGAGCATTGGCCTAGAAAGCCAAAGGTCCTGGGTTCAAGCCCCAGTGTGAGCGTATAAATTTTTCTCTTCAAATATGATATTCCATCATTGAGATGTATGAAATGAATAATAAAAACATTGAAATATGGTAATATTAACAATGTTAATAAACAGTAGTTGACTTTCAGAATAATGCTGTAGATATTAAGAATCACAATGAAGGAGTTGAATATTTGTTAAATAACACTGGTCAACATGATTTTTGTCTCATGAGTACCAATAGTTTGTACTTAATGCAGTTTTTTTTATCGTATTTTCAAATATGTATTCGGAATTTCTCCATCACCCACATTTTTTTTATTTCAATTTCAATTAATGGATTTAAATAATTATATTTTTAATAAATCTCGCGCCGTAGCCGAGCGGTTAAGGTAGGAAGCCTTGGCGCAGAGCTAGCGGGACTTGCGCTGGTTCGAGTCTCCATGGGGGAAGAAATTTTCTCATGGTATTTCGGCCAGTATGGGACCGGTGCCCACCCAGCATCGTGAGGCAATTGGGTAGCTACAATAAGTAGCGGCTCCAGGTTGAGGGAACCAGCTATAACGGCTGGGGGACTCGACATGCTAACCACATGTCACCCCTACCACTGGCTGTTGATCATCTACCTCTGTGATTGACACATGTGGATGTGAAGGGCCAGCAGCCAGCTGGTAAAAGGGCAACCGCTGAAAAGTGGAAGGACCCTGAATCGGAATATTTTTAATAAACGTTTTTCGTCTATTTGTCCATTGTAAAATAAAACCAAATGAGCTAATTCAGGAGATTTCAGCTATGGAAAAGAGATATCAAGGCAAATGGAATCCTAATACGCTGGCCGATTTTATTGTTGGACCATCAAGAGGGATGCTCCACAGGCAAAATATAGCAGAAAATCGTTATTTCTTACTTTCTAGGTTAGTCCGAATGTTCGAATATTGTGTAGTTACGAATGTAGAAAATATTAAAGTGTTTGAAATTATAAATTCCTGTCTCTGAGAAACCTTGTGTGATGGAAAAAACCCGATATCATATTTGAATTCAGGAGAAAATATACTTTTACTTATTAAATTTGGGAATTTTTAACATAATGAGGTTCAATTCATAAGGATTAAATGAATCATGATTATTTCTTACCTCATACTTCTATGTTTTTTTAAACACAGCACTGCAGTATCAGCGACCCTTGTCAACATTGTCAGCTGTTTTCACAACTGTCAATTTTTTCTTTTGTCGATAATTATCCAAACTGGCCATCTGGTGTTCTTTTGAAGAAATTATTTTCTAAACTGCCATCTGGTGTTCTTTTGAATGAATCATTTTCTAAACTGCCATCTGTTGTATTTTTGAAGAACTTTGTAATCAAGCTTGGTTTGTCTATCTAAACCTTTGGATTTAACACTTTGGGAAAAAAATATATATTCAAAAAAACCATACTAGAACCATGAACTTCGAAATTCCAGACGAACCGAGCTTGATTACAAAGTTCTTCAAAAATACAACAGATGGCAGTTTAGAAAATGATTCATTCAAAAGAACACCAGGTGGCAGTTTAGAAAATAATTCCTTCAAAAGAACACCAGAAGGGTTGGATAATTATCAACAAAAGAAAAAATTGACAGTCGTGAAAACAGCTGACGATGGTGACAAGGGGGTCGCTGATATTGGCAGTGCTGTGTTTAAAAAACATAGAAGTATGAGGTAAGAAATAATCACGATTCATTTAATTCTTAAGAAAATATTACTATCAGAATCACAATATTATCTTTCTGAGACAAAAAAAAATGTTTATTTTTTGTTGCTCAGTGTAATATGTGTGTATTACAGATTATTCATTGCCGCGTGCTAAACAAAGATTGGATGAAGCACGCAAGGAACAGGAACTGGCTGAGGCAACACGCACAGCTAAAAGACAGGAATTACAAAAGAAGCTCACTGCTGTGTCAATATACTGCAGTCAGATTGGTGATACAAGACCTATCTCTTTCTGCGAGTTTAGTCCCGACTCCAAGATGCTGGTAACTGCCTCATGGTAAATAAAACATGGATTTTTATTTTTACATACATTAACATTTTCTTGTCGTAGTTAATCTCCTATTTTAAAGGTCAGGTGTTTATAAGAGTCATCGATAAAAATCAAATGAATCGTGAATTCTTACCTCATACATCTATGTTTTTTAACACAGAACCCGCGGTATTGGAAACATCATTCCCATCCTCAGCAGTTGTCACGACTGTCGATTCTTCATTATGCTGGTCAGCTTGTCCAGACTTGTTTGATTTATGTTGCACCACCTGGATGTCGATGTCAGCTCCATCCTGTTGTTGGCCAAAGAACCTCCAAACAAGATCACGCTCCGTCGGTATTTCAAAATTCATAACTGGGTTTTTTGTTCTTTTGGCCCCTCAGGGGTCCTTATCTAGGGGATATGTGGATGGCGACCACAAGGTGCCCAAGCTGTGCAAAATATTTCTTCCACTTACTTGTGTTTTGCACTCTTTTAACTTTACTATCTAACCTCTCTTGGTTACTCTTGTTTTTTCGACCCCGACGCTATTAGGGCATCCGAGGGCTAGGGAGTCCTTACTTTTTCCATTTCTTCTTTCCTTTATTTTCTTTCCTTCTCTAGAAAAGCCTGACCAGAGGCTATAAGATGGTAGCCCATCACTGGTCTTGCCTTCCTTTGGCCAGCAACCAATCGAAGGGACTATTATTATGCTTTCAAGTCTTATACGAAAATTTCCCATACGGGAAAATTTTCTATAGGATCGTAACAGGCCTTGGCCTAATACTTGGAAGGAAGAAGAAGAAGAAGAATATAGATTTTTTCCCAAATAGTCAGCTCTTTTGTATTTTCTAACTGTTTTAATAATTTAGTGCCTAATAAGAGTAGTTTTTCTTTTGTACTGGTGCTTCTTGCGCCTATAATTGTTAATTTTGCAGCAAAATATGCTCCCAGGGGACACCGCGTGGAGGCGAACAACCTTGTCCCCCCTTGTTCCGAACAAAAATGTTTACAAAAGCTGTTATTCTGGCAGACTCTAAGGCCGTTATACAAGCAATAACCTCCAACCAAACACCAGAAAATGAAACCATCTTGGAATGCCGTAAACTTCTGAAATACCTCAACAACCAAAATAAATTAATAGCCTTCCAGTGGATACCCTCACACATCGGAATAGTTGGCAATGAAATAGCTGATGGACTTGCCAAAAAAAGGGTACCAAAATACAGATAACAACCCACCCCAATTCGAACCTCCACAGAAGATCGAAGAAATTAGTAAGAAAGCATCCAAATGGTAAAACATGAAAGAAAACATTGCAACAGCCAGAGGGAAATCATGGGAAAAAATTGAATGAGCTATACACAGAAATAAAAAAATAATGGCCGCAAAGAAGCAGTAGCAAAAATCAGACTGATGTCAGGACACGACTGCCTGGCTCACCACCTCCACAGAATAAACGTTTTCCAATCCGACAGATGTGTCATATGCAAGGACCCAGACCTGATCATGGACTAACACCACCTTCTAGTCTGTCCAGCTTTAAATCCAACTGCACAACACTCTAAGGACCTTGTTCGCTTGTTACTGGGAAGCCAGAGAGAAAAATGACTTAAGCGTCAAATCTCGTCAGTAGAAAACAACAACAACAACATAATTTAGTGCCTGAATTATATTATGTTTTCAGACCAAACATGAGCAGCAACTGCAGATTTTTCTATTTCCCCATTTTTAATATTTCTTGTGTGTTCTTTGGTTCTAATTTTTAGGTTTCTTTTTGTTTTTCCTATATATATCTTTTCACAACCCATGCATTCAATTTGATATATTCCTGACTTTTTATTTTTATCAGTTTTTTCATTTTTGTTGGTTTTTATTAGTTTATTTAAACTGTAGTTATTTTTCGGTGCTAATTTTATATTAAACTTCTCAAATATCTTTTGGAATTTATTGTGTACCCAAGGGTGATATGTGAATTTCCTATATTTTTTCATGGGTGGTTCTTCTTTTTCAAGAGTACTTCTGTTTATCATTTTTTTTTTTTTATACTTAAATATTAAATAAGAAAAATGTATTAAGTTATGTAGATAGGAAATAACACTATGAGGTTCTTTAATATGTTTATTTTTTATCATGAAGTATGAGGTGAGTGAAATGATAAAAAAATAAACAATAATAAAAGAAAAATGTATGCCTGAACCGGGAATCTAACTCCAAACCTTCAGCTTTCTGTGGCTGATGCTCTTAACCATTGAGCTAATTCAGGCTTCCTTCCCATCCAAGCATAAATCCTTTGGATTTTTCTTTACCATTTGATAACAGTTATGTTGTTGATGTTTACAGGAGTGGATTATGCAAAGTGTGGTCAGTACCCAACTGTGAGCTTGCATTGACCTTACGAGGTCATAACTGTAACGTCGGTGGCTATTGTCTTCCATCCTCATGCAATGGAAGAGGGAGAAAATTCAGTGTGTGCATTAGCATCTTGTGCAGTTGATGGTTCTGTCAAATTGTGGACTTTAGACAGGTATTGTAAAAATGTTATATTAAAACAAATGACATGCCTGCTTAGCACTAGAGTAGTGTCATGGTCAGAATTTCTGAAACAGTTCATGAGGCATTAGGCTCGATACTGGGTCAGACCATAGGAATTTTTCCTTAAAGGGAATTATTTCTATGGTTGCCCATGGTCTGGAATTTAGGTTAAGCTTAGGTTAAGAATATTTAATTTTAGGAAGTCATATTTTGAAGTTATTTTAATTAAATTATTTTCAGTTTGATCATCTTACCCCAATATTAATGTTGATTTGTTCTTGAACATGTTTTGAATATATCATCATCAGCATCTTGCCAGACTGGTTGGATTTATGTTGCACACCCTGGATGGAGCTGACATCGACATCCAGGGTGTGCAAAATAAATCTAACCAGTCTGGGCAAGATGATGATGATGATTATGATATAATTGAAACATGTTCAAGAGCAAATCAACATTAATATTGACGTAAGATGATCAGACTGAAATAATTTTAATTAGGTTAAGAACTCTCCTGGCACTCGGTATCACTTATCACCATCATATCATCGGGGTAATGTAACTCCGCCTTCCAGGTGTCCCAATCTAAGAAATAGATTACAATTCCACCAAAGCCAGAAATGTCATAGAAGACAACCTGGTGCATTGGGGGGGGAAAAAAAAAAATATATTTTGGTGGGGTTGTACAAGACCAGCTTCTTACTTACGCGACTTATGCCATTTTTGATGTAATTTAAAATATTACGAAGTGTTGATTATACCATTTAACTCTGGGATTTAACCATCGTGAAATATTGAAACCTATCATGAAATGAAGTAGTGGAAATATGATTTTACGTTCTAACCGTCAGACATGTTGAATGTTCCATAGAATAACAAATATGGAGAGGTCATTTATGTTACGCATTAAATCAGATTTAAAATGCAAGGAAACTAAAAGCTAACCAAACATAAATCAATGAATGGAAACTAAATCAATTACTCTCACGTAGGTGAATTCCAGGGAACGTCCTTTTATTATTTTACGCGGTTAAATATGTAACAATGTGGTTTACACATTGTGGTCATATGTGTTTTATCGTGTTCATCGGTGGTGTATCTGTGGTCATTGGTGCTCATCGTTGGTATATCGCTGGTTAGACCAAGGACTGTTGTAAACTTCGTGGTCATGACAGGAAATAGTTCCACGACTGTTGTAACCTTCGTGGTCATGACAGGAAATAGTCCCACTTTATTTTCGTATTTACGAGGAAATAAAGATATGATAATAACTTTCCCAGATTGAAAAACGTTAAATACAGTATTTTATTAATATGTATGCCAATTACGTACTGTTAAAGTGCGTAAATAAAAAGGCACTGTTCTCCCACGGGGCCATATTTTTTTTTTAAAGAAAAAT
Organism: Diploptera punctata; assembly: GCA_030220185.1. Classification (NCBI taxonomy): domain Eukaryota; kingdom Metazoa; phylum Arthropoda; class Insecta; order Blattodea; family Blaberidae; genus Diploptera; species Diploptera punctata. Next base: position 85,191 of record JASPKZ010000162.1, on the reverse strand, counting down.
TAATGTCTGAATAGGGAATCAAACTGCAGACCTCCCAGCATTGGAGGTCTGCAGTTCGATTCGTGGTTCAAACAGTGTGAATTCGTAAAAAAGTAATGTAATGTATTTTTTTAACAGTGAAGACCCACTTGCGGATGTAGAAGGCCATGCCCCACATAGGGTTATCAAGACTTGCCTTCCATCCATCAGGCAGATTTCTGGGCACCTGCTGTTTCGATGGCTCCTGGAGGTTATGGGATTTGGAATTGTGCCAAGAAGTTCTGCATCAGGAAGGCCACTGCAAACCTGTTTACTGCATCTCGTACCAGATTGACGGAGCCGTGTGTGCCACAGGGTAATGTTACTAGATCACAATCTTACAAACCATCAGAGTTTGGTCGAGAGATGCTGATAAATAAGGAATCCATATTGTTTATTTTTTATTTCACTCACCTCATACTTCATAACTCCTAGCATACCCAGGGTTTCATCACATCCTTTGTGACATTCTCAATGCTGTGTCACGACTGTGTTTGAAATCGCGATATCATGGAAGCAAGAATCCTATGAGGTGAGTTGTTTAAACAAAATGTTCTCCGATGAATTCTTGTAATTTCTTTTGCATAAAGAAGTAGCAGCTTGTATGTGGATTATAAAATATGCACCATTATCAGTGTGTATATATATAAAGCGTCACTGCTATAAAGTAAAATAAATATTCTCTTTAATTTGCTTACTTGATATAGTCCGCTACTAGATGGCAGTGAAGACAGTGTTCTCGCGACATCTAGTAATAATGGAGAGTATAATACATATATAAGAAAAAATAAGTGTTTGAACTGGATTCGCCTGGTAGTGTAATGGATATCACGCTGAGGTTACAGACTCAGAGATCCGGGTTCGAATCCCGCCAGGCATTTATTTTTCTTATCATACCATATTAAGCTTGCATTGCTCAATGTTAAAGATTTAATTATAATATCAATAAAGTGTCACTGCTATAAAGTAAAAATGTTCTCTTTAATTTGCTTACTTGATATAGTCAGCTACTAGATGGCAGTGAAGACAGTGTTCTCGCGACATCTAGTAATAATGGAGAGTATAATACATATATAAGAAGAAAAAGAAGTGTTTGAACTGGATTCGCCTGGTAGTGTAATGAATATCACGCTGAGGTACAGACTCAGAGATCCGGGTTCGAATCCCGTCCAGGCATTTATTTTTCTTTCATACCATATATATATATACTTTTAAGTTCAGAAAAATGGTATTTGTTTTGCAGGGGGCTCGATGCTTTTGGACGAGTGTGGGATCTTCGCACTGGAAGATGCGTTATGTTTATGGAAGGTCATTTAAAAGCAATATATGGGATAGATTTCTCTCCTAATGGGTAAATATTCCACTTTTATGTATTTTTCATTTAATTTTTTCTAGAATAATTATTTTAATTACTGTTATTTTATGAACATGTTTTGTAGAAAATCTTATTACTGTAAAAAAATTATTAATAATTCAGTGAGTACTGCAACTTTGAACATGGGGTAGAAATCCATGGAAGTGGTTTCATTTTTAGGGAAAATTTCAATATTTCAATGTTTTTGAGAATGTGGAAGTGTTTGGGAATTATTAATCAAGTTATGAAACCATCCCTTGTACAAAAAACACCAGATTATGTTTATATAACACTTTGGCTAAACCAATGTTGACCTATGGTAGTGAAGCATGGACACTAAAAAGACAACATGAAAGCAGAATAACGGCTTGTGAAATGAGATTCATGCACAGAACAACAGATATCACACCAGATGGGATCGGAAAAGGAACACCGAAATCTTAAAAGAATTGAAGACTACGCCAATTTTGGAATATATTAAACAGTACCAACTAAATTGGAAACACCATCTTGAAAAAATGAGTTCAAATCGGATCCCCAAAGCGGTTTATAATTATATAGCAAGAGGACGAAGATCACTGGGCCGTCCTATGAAACGCTGGAGGAAAAATTTTCTATAGGATCGTTAACAGGCCTTGGCGTAATACTTGGAAGGAAGAAGAAGAAGGAAGTGTTATTCTAAAATTATATGAATGCAGTAGTTTCAGAGTCAACTTAAACCTGTACACAATTTATATAGATTTGAATACACTAATCTGCATGACATTTTAATCCTAGCCAATAATTTATAAGCAAAATTTACTTTTTAGGAAAAAACAAATCAGTGAGTTTCTCTGTAATCTGAGTTTCAATCTCTACCTTTGATCACTAACACAACACCATGCTGAGAAATAGATCTTTCAGATTATATTTGAAAAGAAAAATATACGCCTAGACTGGGGTTTGAACCAAGGTCCTTTGACTTTCTATGTCAATGCTCTTCCATCTGAGCCACCTAGGCTCCAATCTAACGCGTATTTTTCTCTTACACATAGTTAATTCCCTAACCCCAAATGCTACGAGCCATTGCTACGATTTTTGCAAATGGCGGCTTCTTTGTAAGAAGACTTTTTATTGGGAATTTAAACATTACTTATAAAGCCAGTAGTGCTTCTTTCAATGTTAATATTATTCGTTTTTAAACACCTTAATGATGGACAAATTATATTTGAAAAGAAAAATATACACCTAGACTGGGGTTTGAACCCAGGACCTTCGACTTTCTATGTCAATGCTCTTCCATCGTCCACATTTTAAGTCAGATACTTTTTTTGCTTCAAGTGATGTCTCAAAAACCAAATAATTTTGCAAATGTGTACATGGGTACATTCAAGTTGTTTCAACTCTTATTTATATGAGGCCTTGGAAAACAAATAGCCTTATAGAATCAAGATGATTCAGTGGCACTGCCTGTTGCATGTAACAATTTTTTCGTTCTACTATGACACTGTCAGGACTGAGAATTTGATTACTGAGGGTCCTGGGGTTAAATAATTTAATCATCATCATCCATGCAAGTATTAGGTCATGTGGCCTGTTACGGTCTCAAAGAGGAATTTTCCATCCAGCGGCTTTTTTGGACGTCCCAGTGATCTTTAGCATTGGGGGCAATAGCGAAGTACGGCTTTTGGAATTCTATGAGACAGCATTCATGAGAAGATGGACTTTCAGTTGTTGTGGTAGTTTTGTATATGGTGAAGAATGGGTTCTACATCCAACTCTTCCATAATTTCCTCATTTCTTTTATGGTCCCACTTTGTGTGCCTGCTGTACGGCGCATAAATCGCATCTCATTTGCTGTTATTCAGCTTTCATCTCTTCTTCGTATTGTCCATGCTTCACTACCATATCTTAATACTGGTCTTGCGAGAACCTTATAAAGCCGTAATCTTGTGTTGTTCTGTACTAAAGATGGTTTCATTATATTGTTATTTTTTATCATTTCACTCACCTCATACTTCATAATTTATAGCAGACCCAGGGTTTCTTCACGTAATTCGTGACATTGTCAATGCTGCGTCATGTTCACAACTCATGAACATGACGCAGCATTGACAATGTCACGAATTACGTGAAGAAACCCTGGGTCTGCTATAAATTATGAAGTATGAGGTGAGTGAAATGATAAAAAATAAACAATATTAAAGAACCTCATAGTGTTATTTCCTATCTACATAACTTAATGGTTTCATTATATTGTTAATTATCCTCGTTTTTGTAAAATTTGTGATTTTCTTTGATATATCAGCTTCATCTTGAAATGTTAAATTATAAACCCAAATAATTAAATTTGTTTACTCGTTGTAGAATTTCATCATCCAAAACAATTTTGCTAGGTATAGGGTATTTTCCACAAAAGGCCATCACTTTAGTTTTCTTTGTATTGATTTCCATGTTGTACCTTTTTGCAATTACATTAAAATTGTGCATAGAATACTGTAAATCTGTTTCTGTTGGAGCTATTAATACCAAATCATCTGCAAAAAGCAAAGAGTCTATTTTATGGTTCTATTAATTTGGATAGAACCGTGTCTCATCTGTCGCCAATCATGGAGTATTCTATCCGTGTATATGATAAAGAGCAAGGGCAAGAGGCCACATCCTTGTCTTACGCACCTATTAATTTCGGTCCATTCTGTTTGTGTGTTATTGATTCGGGTATGTAATCTAATAATATATATTATTAGATATAGTATAATATATGAGAGTTGAGTGAAATTATTTATTTTCAGGTATCACATAGTTACAGGAAGTGAAGATAATACATGTAAAATTTGGGATCTGCGGCGACGGGCAAGTCTGTATACAATTCCAGCTCACATGAATCTGATATCACAAGTTAAATATCAATCACAGGGAGGCAACTTTGTTGTTTCTTCATCGTATGACAATACTGCTAAGGTATTTATACAAAATACACATTTATTTAAGTGTACAAGTCTTGCAGTATTCTAATTTTATATTACAGTATTATATAATAAATTTGGGAATTTTTAACATTATGAGGTTTTATTAATAAGAATTAAATGAATCATGAATTCTTCCTACCTCATACTTCTATGTTTTTTTAAACAAAGCACTGCAGTATCAGCGACAATTGTCACCATCCTCAGCTGTTTTCACGACTGTCCATTTTTTTTCTTTTGCTGGTAATTATCCAAACTGCCATCTGGTGTTCTTTTGAAGACAGTTTAGAAAATAATTCCTTCAAAAGAACACCAGATGGCAGTTTCGATAATTACCGGCAAAAGAAAAAATTGACAGTCGTGAAAACAGCTAAGGATGGTGACAATGGTCGCTGATACTGCAGTGCTGTGTTTAAAAAACATAGAAGTATGAGGTAGGAAGAATTCACGATTCATTTAATTCTTATTACAGTATTACCCCACTTTTACGTTTCTTTATTTAATGTTTTCCCGCCTTTTATAAGCATTCTTCAAAGGTCCCTTCAGTTCCGTACATTCACAATGCATTAAAATCCTCAATTTTACGTTTCTGAAATTTTATTTCACCGCAAATTACATCACATCATGTCGATCTTGAGTGTTAAAGATTGAAGATATTCGATTTATTTGATCGATTATCTCGCCAAAGAAGCTGCATTCTGGGAATTTTTAAAATAAGCGTAAAACTTAAATATTATAATTAATTATATTTTCATAAGTAATACATAAACTAAGATTTAAATTATCAGTAAGATATTTTATTTATATATTAAATTTGGAAATTTTTAACATTATGAGGTTCATTTCATAAGAATTAAATGAATCGTGATTTCTTCTTACCTCATACTTCTATGTTTTTTTAAACACAGCACTGCAGTATCAGCGACCATTGTCACAATCCTCAGCTGTTTTCACGACTGTCAATTTTTTCTTTTGTCAGTAATTATCCAAACTGCCATCTGGTTTTCTTCTGAAGGAATTATTTTCTAAACTGCCATCTGTTGTATTTTTGAAGAACTTTGTAATCAAGCTCGGTTTGTCTGGAATCTCGAAGTTCATAGTTCTAGTATGGTTTTTTTGAATATATATATTTTCCCAAACTGTTAAATCCAAAGGTTTGGATAGATGTTTCAAAAGTGTTGCTTCTTTTTCAATTCTATGATGCTCTAATAAACTATGTGCTGCTATAGCTGATTTATCAATTTCTCCATTCTTTATGTTTCTGAAGTGTTCTTTTGTACGAGTTTCCAAGTTCCTTTTTGTTTTTCTCATATATATCCTGTTGCAATCTTTGCAATCAATTTGATAAATTCCAGATGTTTTGTTGTCTGTGATGTTAACTTTATTATTAGTTAACAGAAGATTACCCAGGCTGAATTTGTTAATTGGAGCCAATGTTATATTAAATTTTCTGAAAATGAGTACCAGACGCTTGTTTTGGAGGTAAAGGCGGTCGTCATGCAGGGCTGACATCAAGTGCCAATTGTCAGAAAAAGTGGGAGCCTTAATCTCCCACTACCCCAAGGGCCTTCCGAGGTCTGTAGTGGGATCGCTTTACTTTACTTTTTACACATATGTAACAAGGGGCATTACAAGGTTAATTTAATTTTTAAATAATACTAATAATTATTATTATTATAATGTCACAGAAATTAAGGAAAAATTAATAGGTCTAACCTCAAAATCGTCCTGCACCGTAGCCGAATGGTAAAGGCAAGATGCCTTGGCACAGAGTTACAGGACTTGCGCTGGTTCTTCCCATGGGGGAAGAAATTTTCTCATGAAATTTTGGCCAATATGCGACCGGTGCCCACCCAGCATCGTGATGCATTTGGGTAGCTACAATAAGTAGCGACTCCAGGTTGAGAAGACCAGCTATAATGGCTGGGGCACCCGACATGCTGACCACATGTCACCCCTACACTAGTTAGATGATCATCTACCTCTATGATTAATACATGTGGATGTGAGGTCGGCAGGTAGGGCCAAGTGCCTTCTAGGCCTGTCACGCTTGGAATATATATATAAATAAACCTCGAAACCCGCTATTATATTAATAGTTCTAGTAATTTAAGTAAAATATTGGTCTTGTAAACCAAAAATAAGTTATGGCAAACCCCTTGAAATATTTTGTAAACCCCCTGGGAGTTTGCGAACCACAAGTTGGGAAACGATGAGGTGAGGTATAAAAAATCTTAAATTAAACTTCATAGTGATTTATTTCCTATAAAAGTTCAGTACATAAGTGATTTTTAAACATTTCAGTTTCACATACATTTTGTATTTTAGGATTTTATCCTTTTATTAATGAAAAGAAATGTTATCTGTTCTAGGTTTGGTCCAACAAAACATGGCAGCCATTAAAAACATTATCTGGACATGATGGCAAAGTTATGTGTGTAGACATTTCACCAGATTCTCAGTACATAGTGACTTGTTCATATGACAGAACGTTCAAACTGTGGGCACCAGAGTAAACTCTATTTACAATACAGTACAGTTCAAAAGATATGATTGTTTGCTTTACCACAGGTAAACTCACCATTGTTTTTCAGTAAACAGCGTATATAAATAAGGTAAATCCGGAGTCTTATATTAAATTAATGTTGGGAAGTAAACATTATGAGGTATTGACGTTTTATTATTAATTTAACACTTCTCAATGAAGGATAAATTATATTTGAAGAGAAAAATTTTCGCCTAGACCGAGACTCGAACCCGGGACCCTTGGATTTCCGGGCCAAGTGCTCTACCAACTGAGCTACCGAGGCGAGTCGCGATCTAGACGCAAATTTCTCTCTTATGTACGTTGTAATTCCCTCTTCGCCAAATGCTTGAAATCTTTGTTTATATCTTTGCAAAGATAGCTCATTTGGTAGAGCACTTGACCCGGAAACCCAAGGGTCCCGGGTTCGAGTCTTGGTCTAGGCGAAAATTTTTCTCTTCAAATATAATTTATCTTTCATTGAGAAGTGTTAAATTAATAATAAAAGTCAATAAAAGCCCTACTGGCTTTATAAAGTAGTGTTAAATTCCCTATAAATGTCTTCTTAACTAAGAAGCCGCCATTTGCAAAGATAGAAACAAAGGTTTCAAGCATTTGGCGAGAAGGAATTACAACGTATATAAGAGAAAAATTTGCGTCTAGATCGCAACTCGCCTCGGTAGCTCAGTAGGTAGAGCACTTGGCCCGGAAATCCAAGGGTCCCGGGTTCGAGTCTCGGTCTAGGCGAAAATTTTTCTCTTCAAATATAATTTATCCTTCATTATGAGGTATAATCATTAAAATTCATCAGGAGAACATTTTGTTTAGACAACTCACCTCATAGGATTCATGCTTCCAAGATACCGCGGTTTCAAACACAGTCGTGTTCATCTTCAGCCATAACTCTGACTGACAAAATTCTTCGGCCGTCAACTTCAGTGCTGCCATCTATGGTTGAATTTATGAACTTCAAAATCAAAGTAATTTCGTTAGGGATATCAAAATTCTTTGATCTATCTTTATTTTTCTGAATGTATATTTTTCTCCCAGACTGTCAATTCCAAAGGCTTAGAGATAGATAGGGACAGAGGGAATCTCGTTAATCCATTCATGCGCGTCACTAATTAGATGACGAGGCATTTGGCTACCTTAAGAGAGTTATAGGCTTAGAGAAGCCTTTAGAATTGACAGTTTGGGAGAAAATATACATTCAGAAAAATAAAGATAGGTCAATGAATTTTGATATCCCTAACGAAATTACTTTGATTTTGAAGTTCATAAATTCAACCATAGATGGCAGCACTGAAGATAGCGACAATAGAACAGTTGACGGCTGAAGAATTTCGTCAGTCGGAGTTATGGCTGAAGATGAACATGACTGTGTTTGAAACCACGGTATCATGGAAGCATGAATCCTATGAGGTGAGTTGTTTAAACAAAATGTTGCAGTAGTAGTAGTCTAATGCCCATTAGCTTGGATGTGTTCCATTTGCTTTCTTGCTTCCCAATAGTCCTGCCGGAGTTCTCTGATGAATTTTAATCTGCGAGTCTCATAACTTGTTGTGTTCTATTTGAACTAGTATCGGTTTATCATATTTTCTAGACTGTTGAATTTTACGTTGTCAGCCTTGGATATTGGCTCCCACTTTACCTTCAAAACTTGTAAATCAAATGTTTCTTATAATTCCCAGGGAAAAAGATTTGATTTGCAAGTTCTTCAGTCAGCCAAAGATGGAGTAGGGGCCGACAATATAAAATTCAACAGTCTGGAAAAGCTGATAATGATGTTAATAAACGAGTTGGAGAAAATGTTTTAACATCTCACCTCACAAAGCTACGTGTCTTCACGATACCGGTTTCAAAAGTATAGTATTACTTCCATCTTCAGTCAAATTCCAACTGTCGAAATTTCTCATTAAACTGCCATCTGGTGTAGATTTTATGAACTTTGAGATTAAATTATTCTCGTCAGGGATATTGAAATTCATTGTTTTATATTTATTCTTCTGAATGTGTATCTTTTCCCAAATTGTTAATTCCAAAAGTTCAGAAAATGATGTTAATGACAAAATTTCAACAGTTGGAATTTGAATAAAGATGGAAGTAATACTATACTTTTGAAACCGGTATCGTGAAAACACACAACTTTGTGACGTGAGATGTTAAAACGTTTTCTCCAATCCATTTATTAATATAAATACCTCATAGTGTTTCCTCCCGCTGTAATTTTAATTAAATTGATGATGATATACATGATGACATTATGACTGAAATTAGTTCAAATAGAACACAACAAGTTATGAGATAAGACAACTCCGATTTACCTTATTTATTAAGAAGAACCTCATAATGTTACTTCCTAATGTAATTTATTAATAAACAGCATATATGTATACAAGGAGCATCGTTGCAAAGTGTATTATGTCAAAAAAATTTTATAGGAAAGCCAATAACTAACTATTCCTGAGGTATAAGAGATAATAAAAAAAAGGAGAATATTGAATCTAAAGCTGTTACTATGATCGAAATAAGTAAATCAATGTACACAACTAAATTATTGTAATCAATGATAAAGAGAAAAATCCTCCCTTTATACTTGGATGGGAACGAAGCCTTAATTAGCTCAGTGGTCAGAGCATCAGCATGGCTGAAGGTTTGGGGTTCGATTCCTGGTTCAGGCAAAATTTTTTCTCTTTACCATTGATATCATGGTTTGTCCCAATCATGAATGTAGACAAAATACAATCTGCAACTAAGGACAAAATGGGTATGACACAAGCAGAGTTTATAGCTTGAAAGAGGGCATCAGAAACTATCAATTTTGTCCAGGGATGAAAAATAATACGGTTTACAACGATACTCCTCATATATATTTAAAGAAATTTGAGAGAAACTTAATCCAATGTAAATTATTACAGCTCCTAATAATTATATTTATCCTGCTGAAGTAATGTTTCTCATCTGCCTGACAGCTGCAACGAGTCGGGGTGAACATCCAGAGCTCTTACTCTGGTACTCCTCTGATGATAGTCTCAGTAATGTTGAAACTTGCTGAAGATGTTCCGATAACGCCAGGCCCAAGTCTTCCAACACGTTACCCAAGTAATCTAGAAGCAGAGAAGTTTAAATTAATTAAATTAATGTTGGGAAGTAAACATTATGAGGTATAATCATTCAAATTCATCGGAGAACACTTTATTTAAACAACTCACCTCATAGGATTCATGTTTCCATGATACCGTGGTTTCAAACACAGTCGTGTTCATCCTCAGCCATAACTCCGACTGATGAAATTCTTCGGCCGTCAACTGTTCTATTGTCACCATCTTCAGTGATGGCCGAAGAATTTCGTCAGTTGGAGTTATGGCTGAGGTTGAACACGACTGTGTTTGAAACTGCAGTATCATGGAATCATGAATCCTATGAGGTGAGTTGTTTAAACAAAATGTCCTCCAACGAATTTGAATGATTATACCTCATAATTTATTTAACTTTCACGGGGAAAAGAAGCGCTATGAGGTTTAATTTAATAATAAATTAATGTTTTTATTACCTCACCTCATATCCTTTTTCTTCTATACTGCAGTTTCGGAGCTTATCTCCACCGTGGTTTCAAACACAGTCGTGTTCATCCTCAGCCATAACTCCGACTGATGAAATTCTTCGGCCGTCAACTGTTCTATTGTCACCATTTTTCAGTGATGGCCGAAGAATTTCGTCAGTGACGATGGAGATAAGCTCCAAAACTGCCAGTATAGAAGAAAAAGGATATGAGGTTGAGGTAATAAAAAACATTAATTTAATTATACCTCATAATGTTTACTTCCCAACATTAATTTAAAATATTTAAAAGTAGTGTTTAATTCCCAATAAATGTCTTCTTAAACTAAGAAGTGCCATTTGCATAGATAGAAGCCAAGGCTTCAAACATTTCATGCACGTGAATTACAACGTTATCCATCCAATCAATAAGCATTGTCATGTCTATGCTTGCAGCTTTACCTGGGGGGGAAAAAAAATTTTTGGAGGGTGTAGTTCTTCCGTTGCTTGATGAGGGTGATGATAATGATAAGGATGATGGTCATATGATTTCGGGGGACCGTTTGGGCCTTAAAGTTTCCCTGACATTTGTCTTACGGGTGAGGAAAAAACCCCAATAAAAATCTCATCCAGAAAACAACTGCCCCGACCGGGGATCGAACCCGGGCCCACTGCGTGACAAGGGCAACAACACACTACCTCAGACCACAGCGGTGGACTTTAACAACGATATAAGGAAAATTTGCATCTAGATGGGAACTCGTCCCGTAGCTCAGTTGGTCGAGCATTTGGTATGAAAAACCAAAGGTCCTGGGATCGAGTCTCAGTCTGAGCAAAAATTTTTCTCTTCAAATTTAAATAAAGTTACCGGTTATTTTTAAATATTTATATATTAGTTGTAAATAGCAATGTTTGAAAAATCAAAATGTGAGGTTATGTAATTCATTGCAACTTGATCATATTATTTATTGCCAATAAGATCGCAATATTGTAAGATGCACCCTAATGGAGAAATAATGAAACACATCATACTGTATGTTATAATCAACATTATAGGTTATTAATTTATTTTTTAGTAAACAACTCTGTAAATCAAGGAATCTATTCATTATTTGCTAAATTCAATGTATTTGTAGGAGAAAAAAATAATGCTCTGAGGTGTTCAAAACAATTAAAAAGGAGGAGCTTTCTTTATCACAAAACCAGGAGACTGATAAAAGAGCGAGGTGGAAACATGACTGTCACTGGTTGTAAAATGTAGATTTAAACAAAAATCCCAAGGAAAATGACACAATAATCTTGTGTTTTTCTGACCAAATTAAAATAGTTGGAAAATATTAAAATTAGAAAACAAAAATGAACTCACCATATGGGGAAAAATCTACCATACAGAACAGAAGAACAAGAAAGAATTATGAATTTGAAATTCACGCAGAAAAGAAACCTCATTAGCAAGTTCATTGGAAACACAGGCAGAGGGAGCAGGAGTCAAGAATCAGGGCCAACAACTTGAGAAAAATCAGTCTCTAATCGCTGACGATGGGGCTCACAAGCCTTGAAACATATGTTTAACAAAAACAACCATAAGATGTGTAACAATACACAGCCAAATACCTTAATTATTTGAAGAGAAAAAATTATACTACGCTCAGACTGGGACTTGAACCCGGGACCCTTGGTTCTCTAGACCAAGTGCTCCACCATCTGAGCTACCTGAGCAAGTACCGATCTAAACGCAAATTTTTCTCTATATATGTTGTAATTCCCGCCCACCAAATGCTATGAAGCCTTTGCTTCTATCTTTGCAAATGGCGGCTCCTTTATTAAGAAGACATATTTGGGAATTATTCATTACATTATAAATGCCAGTACGGCTTTTTTCGATGTTTTTATTATTAATTTAATACATCTCAATGATGGATAAATCATATTTGAAGAGAAAAATTATACGCTCAGACCGGGACTTGATCCCGGGACCCTTGGTTTTCTAGTCCAAGTGCTCTACCATCTGAGTACCTGAGCAAGTACCGAATCTAAATGCAAAATTTTTCTCTATATACGTTTGTAAGGGAATTACGCTCAGACCAGGACTTGAACCCGGGACCCTTGGTTTTCTAGTCCAAGTGCTCTACCATCTGAGCTACCTGAGCAAGTACCGATCTAAACGCAAAATTTTCTCTATATACGTTCTGAGTGTATAATTTTTCTCTTCAAATATGATTTATCCATCATTGAGATGTATGAAATTAATCATAAAAATTTCGAAACCTCTTAATGTTATTTCCTATTGTATTTTTAAAATATAAAAAAAAAGTATTTATTTTCCTAACATTAATTCATGTGAAAAGTCCCTGGTGTTTTAATAGAATAAATGAGTCTCACCTATGTCAGTAGCAAGCTGTTGCAGGCACTTGGTCCAAGCTCACATATACCAAGAATATTGTCACAATATGTCTGGCATGTTCCTCGTGCTATGATACCCAGTAGTATATCTGCAAATCCACCCTCGGATTCTGCTGACAACATTCCATATTCAGCATCTGCCACTTGGAGAGCCAGAGTTAAAGATGGATTTTCTTGCAGCAGAAATGGTTCTAAATGTTGTGGTAGAGTCATCAAATATTTGACCAATCTGAAATAATTATTATCTTTATATAATAAATTTGGTAATTTTTAACATTATGAGGTTTTATTGATAAGAATCAAATGAATCGTGAATTATTTTTACCTGGATACTTCTATGTTTTTTTTAAACACAAGCACTGCAGGTATCGGTGACCATTGTCAGCTGTTTTCACGACTGTCAATTTCTTCTTTTGCTGGTAATTATCCAAACTGCCATCTGATGTTCTTTGAAGGAGTCATTTTCTAAACTGCCATCTGGTGTATTTTTGAAGAACTTTGTAATAAAGCTTGGTTCGTCCAGAATCTCGAAGTTCATGGTTGTAGTATTGTTTTTTTTTTAAATATATATTTTCAACCGGAATCTTGAAGTTCATGGTTCTAGTATGTTTTTTTTTAAATATATATTTTTAAAAAACCATACTAGAACCATGAACTTCGAGATTCCGGACGAACCAAGCTTGATTACAAAGTTCTTCAAAAATACACCAGATGGCAGTTTAAAAAATGACTCCTTCAAAAGATCACCAGATGGCAGTTTGGATAATTACCAGCAAAAGAAAAAAAAAATACTATATAGATCGGAACACGTCTTAACCAAAAACCAGGAACGAAGAATAGAAACGTCAGAAATGAGGTTTCTGAGTAGCGTGGCTGAGCTATAGAATAACAGATCGAAAACTAAATGAAAATATACGAAGTGAACTAAATATAATTAAAAACATTTAGTCTATTCATTCTTACCCTCTATAGTTGTTTTTATCAAACATATGTTGCATTGGACTAGAGGCAGAGAGAGGAGAGAGCAAGAATCGGGGCCGATAACATGAGAAAATTCAGTCTGTAATCGCTGACGATGGTGCTAAGAATCCCTAAAACATATGTTCGACAAAAACAACTCAAGGGATAAGAATGAACAGACAAAATGTTTTAATTTATTAAACAAACCTCTTAATTAAAAATCATCGGAGAACATATTGTTTAAATAACTCACCTCATAGGATTCATGCTTCCATGATATCGCGATTTCAAACATAATCATGTTCATCGTCAGCCATAACTCCGACTGACGATGAACATGATTATGTTTGAAATCGCGATATCATGGAAGCATGAATCCTATGAGGTGAGTTATTTAAACAATATGTTCTCCGATGATTTTTAATGATTATACCTCATAATGTTTACTTCCCAACATTAATTAAATATAAACCTCTTAATGTTACTTTCTATTGCATTAAAAAGAAAAAAAATTAATTAAATATATTCAAACTATTAGATAGAATTGCACAATACAGAGATGAATGGATAACAATAGAATTCCAAAACAGATTCTTCATTACTAACCACTAGGACGAAGAAATGTTGGAAGATCCAGTAAAATATGGACAGACCAATTCTAGCATGAGATCGGAACAGACCTTAAGGTCTAATCTTGATGCTGATGATGATAATGACCTTTTTCTATCACTGGTTACACCCCTCCAAGGTTATTGCTCTTATCATCCCCTCTGGTGAGCCAATCCATTGTGCGTTGACAGATCAGACTAGAAGATAACTGGCTTGCCTGTCATTGTATAAGAGAAGGGATTCCTTGACCTGACCTTGACTTGCCAATTGGAAATTTCACCTAGTATAGTAACTATAACAGTCCTGCGCCGTAGCCGAGCGGTTAAGGCAGAGAAGCCCTTGGTGCAGAGCTACGGGAACTTGCGCTGGTTCGAGTCTCCATGGGGGAAGAAAATTTTCTCATGGGTATTTCGGCCAGTATGGGACCGGTGCCCACCCAGCATCGTGAGGCAATTGGGTAGCTACAATAAGTAGCGGCTCCAGGTTGAGGAACCAGCTATAACGGCTGGGGGACTCGACATGCTAACCACATGTCACCCCTACACTGGCTGTTGATCATCTACCTCTGTGATTGACACATGTGGATGTGAAGGGCCAGCAGCCGGCTGGTGAAAGGACAACCGCTGAAAAGTGGAAAGACCCTCAATCGGATCGGATAGTAACTATAACAGCAATATTTCTGTCCCATGTGTAAAAAATTTTAAAAAGCAATTTTTACCTGAGTAATATATTCCTGTGGAGCAAAACTGAAGTCAGGGAGGTCTGCTGCAACGGTGAGCGTCTGTTTGTTATCTCTATTCCAGGCTGGTGCTGACTGCACCTGGTCTAATTGTACTGATATCGGTGTGAATATCACTTGGAACGTTGTGTGGTGCACATCACTACACAGCCTGTTCAGCGATTGTGGTTATTGTGTTCCATCAACAGAGTTTTCTCACCTTAAAATGTAGACAGATTACATTAATCTATACATATATAATAATCTGATATTTATTGAAAATAATGATAAAAGTTCATATTTGAAGAGAAAAATTATACGCTCAGACCGGGACTTGAACCCGGGACCCTTGGTTCTCCAGACCAAGTGCTGGAGAACCAAGGGTCCCGGGTTCAAGTCCCGGTCTGAGTGTATAATTTTTCTCTTCAAATATGATTTATCCATCATTGAGATGTACGAAACCGATAAAAAAAAAATGATTAAAAGTGTTTATTTTTTATTATTTCACTCACCTCATACTTCATAATTCATAGCAGACCCAGGGTTTCTTCACATCATTTGTGACATTCTCAATGCTGTGTCACGTTCACAACTGACGTCCAACGGCCTTCTATCCTGCAGACTGACTTCCGCGCCATCTGGTGGCCGACCGAAGATGGCGCGGAAGTCAGTCTGCAGGATAGAAGGCCGTTGGACGTCAGTTGTGAACGTGACACAGCATTGAGAATGTCACAAATGATGTGAAGAAACCCTGGGTCTGCTATGAATTATGAAGTATGAGGTGAGTGAAATAATAAAAAATAAACAATATTAAAAAACCTCATAGTGTTATTTCCTATCTACATAACTTAATAATGATAAAACTATTAAACTTATTATCTCATACATATAAAGTTAATATATTTATATAAATGAACTGGAAATTATTTTTACATTTTACCACATAAAACTCGGTGATTTTCACAGGACCAGTTTCTGAAGGCATCCCTTTTAATAAGAATTAAATGAATCGCGATTTCTTCTTACCTCATACACAGCACTGCAGTATCAGCGACCCATTGTCACCATCGTCAGCTGTTTTCACGACTGTCAATTTTTTCTTTTGCCGGTAATTATCCAAACTGCTATCTGGTGTTCTTTTGAAGGAATTATTTTCTAAACTGCCATCTGTTGTATTTTTAAGAACTTTGTAATCAAGCTCGGTTCATCTGGAATCTAGCTTGATTACAAAG
Organism: Diploptera punctata; assembly: GCA_030220185.1. Lineage (NCBI taxonomy): Eukaryota > Metazoa > Arthropoda > Insecta > Blattodea > Blaberidae > Diploptera > Diploptera punctata. The sequence continues at coordinate 68,888 of JASPKZ010000162.1, read as the reverse complement.
TTCTTTCAAAAATACAACGATGGCAGTTTAAAAAATGATTCATTCAAAGAACACCAGATGGCAGTTTGGATAATTACTGGCAAAAGAAAAAAATTGACAGTCGTGAAAACAGCTGACGATGGTGACAATGGGTCGCCGATACTGCAGTGCTGTGTTTAAAAAAACATAGAAGTATGAGGTAAGAAGAAATCGCGATTCATCTAATTCTTAAGAATTGAATCTCATAATGTTAAAAATTCCCAAATTTGATATATAAAATCCCTTTTAATGTTGATATTATTCGTTTTTAAACAATCTTAATGATGGACAAATTATATTTGAAAAGAAAAATATATGCCTAGACTGGGGTTTTTGAACCCAGGACCTTTGACTCTCTATGTCAATGCTCTATCCAAGTGAGCTACCTAGGCCTCCAATCTAAACGCATATTTTTCTCTTATACATAAGTTAATTCCCTAACCCCAAATGCTACGAGCTGTTGCTACGATTTTGCAAATGGCAGCTTCTTTATTAAGAAGACTTTTTATTGTGAATTTAAAACATTACTTATAAAGCCAGTAGAGAGTCAAAGGTCCTGGGTTCAAGTCTAGGCGTATATTTTCTTTTCAAATGTAAGGCATCCCTTTTATCCTAGCTAAAGCTCCGACTGTCGAACTTTTGCCATCACCACCAACTTTTCAATTGCAAGAATAAAAAGAAAACCACGAATTTTGAAATTCGCAGTGAAAGGGGAAAAAAAAATGTATTTGGAAGTTCATCGGTCAACCCAACAGATGGAGCAGAAATCAACTTGCAGGAAGGACAACTGCAAGGCAACAGTGTGTAAAGCATCGAGAATGTCGCACAGTTAGCGATGAATGAAACTAGTCTGCTTAAAAATCAAGAAATATGAGGTGAGAGAAAAATATAACTCATAATTAAAGTAGCAATAGAAAATGGTTATGAAGAAAACATGGTACACAAGAAAATAATAAGTTTAGAAGATAAAAACTAATCAATGAAAGCACACTTAAAAAACAAACAGAAGAGGACATAAGATTCAAAAAATTCACTTGCCATCCTTTAAAAACACCACAAGTTCCAGAAAATTTTCAATAAGTTTAAACATTTGATTGGCCCCAAAGAATGAATACAGCCTAAACAAGATAATTAAATATTTCCCTTCAAATATAATAATCCTTCAATGAGGTGTTAAATTCCCAATACTACGCCAATTTTGGAATATATTAAACCAGTACCAACTAAATTGGAAACACCATCTTGAAAGAATAAGTTCAAATCGGGATCCCCAAAGCTGTTTATAATTATATACCAAGAGGACGAAGATCACTGGGCCGTCCTATGAAAACGCTGGAGGGAAAATTTTCTATAGGATCGTAACAGGCCTTGGCCTAATACTTGGAAGAAAGAAGAAGAAGAAATTCCCAATAAATGTCTTCTTAACTAAGAAGCCGCCATTTGCAAAGATAGAAGCTATGGTTTCAAGCATTTGGTGCCGAGGGAATTACAACGTACATAAGAGAAAAATTTGCGTCTAGATCGCAACTCGCCTCGGTAGCTCAGTTGGTAGAGCACTTGGCCCGGAAAGCTAAGGGTCCCGGGTTCGAGTCCCGGTCTGGGCGAAAATTTTTATCTTCAAATATAATTTATCCTTCAATGAGAAGTGGTTAAATTAATAATAAAATCGCCAAGATAATTAAAACCAATAAAAATGAAAAAATTGGAGAAGAATATATAATCAGGAATATATTAGATCAAATGTAAGGATTGCGACAAAATATATATAGAAAAAACAAAAAGAAATTTAAAATCCAAATTGAAAGAACACCTTAGAAATGTAAAAAAGGGTGAAGTGGACAAGTCGCTGTAGCAGCACATGCTTGGTCTGAAAAGCATTTAATCGATACAGAAGCTAGCCTAATCAAACACACAGAGATAAACAAAAAGAACTCACAGTTTGGGGAGAAAAATCCACATCCAAAAAAACAAGAAAGATAAACTCATGAATTTCGAAACTCCCGCAAATTTTGACCTGATCCAGAGGTTCATCGGTCCACCGATAGAAATTAGAAGAAAACCGCCACGAAACGACATAACACCGTTCGACCAGAGACTACTGAAGATGGAGATAAGCTCCAAAAACTGCAGTCTAGAAGAAAAAGGATATGAGGTGAGGTAATAGAAACATTAAATTCTTCTCTTCTTCTTCCTTCCAAGTATTAGGCCAAGGCCTGTTACGATCCTATAGAAAATTTTCCTTATGGGAAATTCTCGTATAAGACTTGAAAGCATAATAATAGTCCCTTCGATTGGTTGCTGGCCAAAGGAAGGCAAGACCAGTGATGGGGCTGCCATCTTATAGCCTCTGGTCAGGCTTTTCTGGAGAAGAAAAGAAAATACAGTAAAGAAGAAAGGAAAGACTCCCTAGCCCTCGGATGCCCTAATAGCGTCGGGGGTCGAAAAAAAAACAAGAGTTAACCAAGAGAGGTTAGATAGTAAAGGTTAAAAGAGTGCAAAACACAAGTAAGTGGAAGAAATGTTTTGCACAGCTTGGGCACCTTGTGGTCGCCATCCACATATCCCCTAGATGAGGACCCCTGAGGGTAAATTTAATTCTTAAATTAAACCTCATAGTGTTCTTTCCCTGTGAAAGATAAATAAATAATCAAGTGTTAAATTAATATTGGGAAACTAAAGCTATTACTATGATAGAAATAAGTTAAAATTAATAAACACAATTAAATTATTGTAAATCAATGGTAAAGAGAAAAATTTTTGCCTGAACCGGGAATCGAACCTTTAGCTTTCCGTGCTAATGCTCAGACCACTGAGCTAATGCAGGCTTCATTCCCATCCAAGCAAGAATCCTTCCTTTACCTTACTCTACTGGCCCCACATTCAATTGCAATGAATCATCATTCACAAATACACAATGAATGGCTTCTACCTGAAGAAGACATGAAGGGACTCCACACAGCTATAGCATTATTAAATTAATATTGGGAAGCTAAAGCTGTTACTATGATAGAAGTAAGTAAATTAATAAACACAATTAAATCAATGGTAAAGCTTCCCAATATTAATTTAATAAATAAGCTATAGCTGTGTGGAGTCCCTTCATGTCTTCTTCAGGTAGAAGCCATTCATTGTGTATTTGTGAATGATGATTCATTGCAATTGAATGTGGGGACCAGTAGAGTAAGTAAAGGAAGGATTCTTGCTTGGATGGGAATGAAGACTGGATTAGCTCAGTGGTCTGAGCATTAGCACGGAAAGCTAAAGGTTTGGGGTTCGATTCCCGGTTCAGGCAAGAATTTTTCTCTTTACCATTGATTTAAAATAATCAAGTGTGTTATAGTGCTTAGAATACTGTAGAATAGACCAAATGGGACACAAAAACACAAGCGGTTACCGACTTTCTTTTGGACTACGGCTAATCCTGTTAAACCAGGAAAAGGATTACACGTATGTGGCACCAAACGGGAGGAGCACAATCGACCTGGTCTTCACGAACGGTCGAGGTGGACGCTGAGGTGAATGTGGAAAAATGTCACAATTAGGAAACCACCTCCCTGTTATAAACAAAATTCCATGCCATTGCAGGAACACAAGAACCATTAGGCACATATTTCAAACCGTCAATTTCAAGATACATAGACGAAGAAAGATGGGAAACAAACAAAGCAGAGCTACCAAAAATAGTGGACATGATGAGGCAGGGGAACTTAGACGAGGCAACTGCTGCTCTGAATGACATAATTACACACTCCACCAGAGAACTGCCCAGATCGAAACGCACCGCGAAGCCATGGTTCGACGAAGATTGTTACGTAATGAGGCAAGAGGACACTACAACTCCTCCATGCTGCTAGGGAACACGGAGGTGATGCACTGACAGAGTACGCCGTAGAGCGTGGGAAATACAAATGCCTACTAAAGGAAAAGAAATTAACATACGACCTCCTCGTAGAACAGGAACTAATTGCTGAGGCGGAAATGAAACCTTACAAAATCCTAAGGTCCTCGAAGAAGAACAGATCGAGCCCCCTCGTAAACATGGATCGATGGGAATTGCACTTCAGCAACCTCCTGGGAGAAAGGAACAAAATGTCCAACTCCTTCTCACTACATGCGGAACGCAATCAAAACCTCGACCCCCATTACAACAGAAGAAGTCACTCAACTAATCAATGAACGGAAAGAACAACAAAGCGGCCGGCCCAGATGGAATATATGCTGAACACCTGAAAGACACAGTCTGAGACCTGGCGGAACCGCTAGCGTGCCTTTTCAGAGAATGTTTCAAGAATAATTCAATCCCAAAACAGTGGAGGAGCACACTGATAACTGTGCTTTACAAAGGCAAAGGACGAAAGGACGATCCAAATTCATATAGGGGAATAGCCCTGGAAAACGTCATGTTTAAACTTTTCAGTAGACTTCTACTGAGGCGAATTGAACCAAGATTACGTGCTATCATACCAATGAATCAATATGGCTTCACCCCGGGCAGATCAACGCTACACGCTGTACATGAAATTATAAAAGAAATAACAACGACCTTGGCGCAACCCACCACCCCTCTGTACGCAATCTTCCATAGATTACGCTAAAGCCTTCGATAGCATCAACAGGAATATACTCGTTCAAAAGCTAGAAAGCGTACTTGGTAGGACTAGCAATGAACTACAAATAATCGCGTCTGTGCTAACCGCAAACTCTGTGGCTATACACGACGGCATAACTACGTCGAAAATAATCATCCAGACAAGAGGGGTACTACAAGGAGATCCGCTGAGCCCGATACTCTTTAACGTCATGACGGCGGACATCGGTCAGGATGATAGACACAAGGAACGTCAAACTCCTTATGTACGCAGATGACATGGCTATCCTCTCCAGGAGCTAGAAGACCTACAAGCAGCCATGGAGAAGATCAGGAAATGGGCACTAGAAAATTCAATGGTAATAAATAGCTCAAAGACCAAAGCTATGAAATTTAGGAGAGGAGGAAGACTATCCAAGAGAGATCACCTCACATGTCGACGGGTCAACTCTAGAATTCGTTAGCAGCTTCAAATACCTAGGAATAACATTACAGACCACCGGAACAGTATTCTCGATGCATATACAAGAGCGTGCTACAGCTGCCACAAAAGCCATTTATGACATTCCAAAGTTACGAAACCTATCCCTACCAACGGCAATAGCATTATTCAACATCAAAGTTATGCCGGTTGCCACTTATGGAATCCAGCTAATATGGACATATCTCACAGCCAAAAATTTCATGAAACTTGAAAGCATAAAAGCGAGATTCCTAAAACGGGCTCTTTCAATTTCAAAATTCACAAGACATAGCTATGCCTACATAATAGCAAAGGAGTCTTACTTCATAGAAGATATCCGAAAACACTTCGATCTACCAGAAACGCAGGCATACAAAACAGCAATCGAGGAGAGACAGAGAAAAAAGCCAGAGAGATTCCGAACGAAATCACGGAAACGGAAGCGTTAAACACAGACGAATGGAAAGGACCAAATTTTCGACTTCGCCACTTATACACACGCTTCGCCGCTCACGGCTTCCATGGCAAAATATGTCATAAACAAAGTTACCATGAACCTGAGGAGTCCTGCATCTGTAAACTCTGTAGCAAACCGTGCCCAAAGTATCACTTAGTGAAGTGCGAAAACAGAACCAAAACAATTCACGAATTAATAGCAAAATTGTAAACCATGTATATAATATTAGTGTACACATTGTGTTTAATAAATATATATATTATAGTGCTTATTTATGCCCTGTATAAATACCTTCTTGTAACGCTGCTAACTAATGGATCAAGCTCCTTCTGACCAGCAGGAGATAACAAGAGTTTCTTGAACTGAAGAAATGAAATTTCACTTCTTGAACATTGAGCTTACGTGAAATATCCATAAGCTTCTGGTCATGTCCCTATCCAACTGGTTTGAGCTGATTTAGAAGTTCACCTGCAAAACAGATTTAATTTAGAAATTTGTCTAAATATTCTCATACAATGAAAGTCCACAAAGTGTAATATTCTTTAAAAATCCACGCCACTTGATGACTAATATCATATATTAATATAACTAACCAACATTCTGAAGTAATTGAGACACATCTGAAACATGTTCCAGTCTTCTCTGTCTCCCCTTTGTTGGTCCTAGTTTTTTGTAAGGTGGCGACGGTACATGATCCAAGTAATTGCTTATGTAAACTGTTAAAGAAAAACCTACATTAACATTGCACATTATTATAAAAATTACAGTAGGAAGAATAAATTTGAATAAATTTTTTATTTAACTTGTGGTGATGGAAAAAAGATTTAAGGGTCGAATGTTTGAACGCATGTAGACAGTAAAAGGCGTTCTCTGCTGATAAAGTTTTATTCAAACGCATTTTTTCTACTCAGAAATCTATTCATGTGGTAATAATTGTAAAGCTACCTGACAAAGGTAACCTTAAGATTGTAGCTCAAGATATAAACTTATGTGAAAAATCCCGAAGGGAACCCATGTAGTTTGAAACTTATCCAAGATGTCGGACCTTGAAGACTTCGATCATGTTTTCGGTATAACGCGGAGAAGAGGAATTTGATAGAATCTAACCAAAGACTTCAATGGAGACCGAAAAGAAATCGGCGTATAATATTGCACGTCGCAGACTGTTTGTATACGGAATTATTTGCGGGATCAGCCTAAATGCTGCCTCTATAGCAGTAACGAAAATAAATCGTAAACGTGGTTTTATCCTGAGAATCCTGGGTCTTCCGTTGCCAAATTTTTTACGAAAACGTCAACATTCATGCATGACCGGTAAGGCGGCCGTTAATTCGATCTCAGCTCACCAGTGATTGGAAGTAATTGAGTAGAGAACAATGTATTTGCATACGACCCTTAGTATGGAGGATGGAATGGGAGGGTATGAAAGGATGGGGACCAAAATTAACTCAAAATGAAATCAAGAAAATTACATAAAATATAGAATTCTAAGGCAGATTGATAATATCAATGCTGAACAGAGTTTTGTTGGATAAGAACATAAAAATATATACCAAAATAACAAATTTATAAATCCATAATTCAAAGCACGTTTAACCAGTTAAGTGGTAGCTACAGAGTTACAGCGCGCTTCCCTCAGTGGGACATTTAAACCAGGTAGTGGCTAACCTCTGTTGGACATTTAAATTTTGTATTCCTTTAAAAATACAACTTGTATTTTCTAATGCTAATATTTAAAATATTTCAAACAAAACATTTCATATTACGTGAATATTGTAGTTTTCTTTATAAGCATTGACGATAGAAGAAAATATTAAAATTCATCGGAGAACATATTGTTTAAACAACTCACCTCATAGGATTCATGCTTCCATGATATCGCGATTTCAAACATAGTCATGTTCATCATCAGCCATAACTCCGATGACTATGTTTGAAATCGCGATATTCATGGAAGCATGAATCCTATGAGGTGAGTTGTTTTAAAACAATATGTTCTCCGAGGAATTTTAATGATTATACCTCATAATGTTTTACTTCCAACATTAATTAAATATGAAGAAATATAAATTGAAAATAAAGTAAAAAATAACAACAAACAAAAAAATATAACAAAAATTGTTTGAACTTGTAAGTACGCCACTGTTTACATTTAGCATGCACCGACACTGAACCTGTAAGAATACACTTTTTCCCTAGTCTTTGAAATCCAGCTCGGTGTCATAAATTCCAAGAAAACTGTCAATTTAAGCCCCTCAAACACGCAGTTAACAAGTCCACGTTTGTATATTTTTCCGACCCTCACACAAGTCCAGTTAGAATGCTGTGGGGGTTTTGACCTTCACTCATACAACTTGCCAAGAGGGGAGGGGGTCTGTAAACAAAGTAAATGATAACATCGTAAGTAATAATGCTAGAAGTGTCCCTATACCTGAAAATTGAAAATATAATTATATAGTGCTTTGCATGCAGTCTACTTACAATTTATTTTTTTGAATACCAATTTCGCCCTCAAGTAATCCACGGCATTGTGATGCCACTTCACACAGGGCACTGCACATAACTAGTCATAATTTTCATAGTGCAGTCATCCATTCAATTACCATCACTCAACTTTTTCCTTCAAATCAAATTCATTTCAACCGCTTCCAGGCCACAAGCTTTAATAGATCCCAACCTAACTGGAACCCTTATAAAGCAATAAAACACTACCCTACCCAACAGGATCTAGAAGTCAAGGAAGACCGTTTTTGCTAGATGGCGAGACCAAATCTCTTGTAAGTCCGGAACAGACCAGAGGGCCTAAGCCTTGATGTTGATGGTACTTGGTGTTAATCCATGTCCAAATCATTTAGTCTACTTACGACAGAACAATGGTCACGAAAATTACTGAAGTGGTGAAGTTCTGAAACTAGTTTAAAATAGAAGAAATATACGAGGTGTGAGTGATAAAAGTTTACCTAAATAAAACTAAGGTTCTTGGTCCACCTTCTAGTCCGTCCAGCTTTAAATCCAACTGCACAACACTCTAAGGAGCTTGTTCACTTGTACTGGGAAGCCAGAGAGAAAATGACTTAAGCGTCAAATCTTGCCATTAGAAAACAAACAAACAAAGTTAACCTTTACGCTGCTACAAACGGGTATATGCGTTGGCAAAGAACATGCTTGCCATGCTATGGGTGTGTATATCCATTCTCAACTTCAAACGCCTGCTAGTTATATAATACGTATTGCATTGCTTTCAAACTAAGCAGGCATATACTGCCATCTCTATAGGAACCTAAATAAACTTATTCCATATTTCTCCCTGCATTGGGTCGCCCCCTATTTAAAAAAAAATCCAGACCCATGCACAAAAGAAGTAATTTCAACGCGCTAGCTGTCTGCTGGCGGTCACGTGATTACGAATTCCAGGGATGACAAACATGGCCTCTTCAAGTCGTGTTTTTCTTTCCGATGCGGAGTTGGTTCAAGTTTTGGAAACATTAGATTCTGATTTATCGGATATTAGTGATTGTGATGATGCAGTATATATTCCTGAAGATAGTGGTGATAGTGATATTTAAGAAAATGATTCCATGCCAGTACTGCAGCCGCCAAAAAGAAATCGTGGTTCAAGTGATTTATTCCAATGGCATAGCAGAAAATTTTATGCCTACTGTTCACAATTTCAACAGTGAAAATTCAGGAATTTCGGTGAATGCAGGCTTAAGTGATGATTCTAAAGTGTTTAGTTATTTTGAATTATTTTTTCCTCTAAGTATTATGCAGCTTATTTCAGAAGAAAACTAATAAATATTATTAATTTTTAAGTCAAAAAATACGATTTAGAAAATTACTTTCATTATATATTTGTACATCCCTAATTAAAAATTAACACTCGTAAATAAATTTGAAGAGAAAAATTTTCGCCTAGACCGGGACTCGAACCCGGGACCCTTGGCTTTCCGGGCCAAGTGCTCTACCAACTGAGCTACCGAGGCGAGTTACGATCTAGACGCAAATTCTTCTCTTATATACGTTGTAATTCCCTATCGCCAAATGCTTTTGAAACCATTGTTTCTATCTTTGCAAATGGCGGCTTCTTAGTTAAGAAGACATTTATTGGAAATTTAACATTACTTTAAAAGCCAGTAAGGCCTCTAATGATTGTTTTTTTTTCTTCAAATTTAATTTATCTTTCATTGAGAAATGTTAAATTAATAATAAAAAAAAAAAAAACTCGTAAATAATTTTATTATAAAATAATTTTAAATGTGCTAAGAAAAATGTGTTTGAAGTATGATTAGTTTAAAGAAGAAACAGTTAAAAATTTATAAAACTTGAATGGGTAGATTTTTTGTGTACATTGTGGCCAGTTGTGGACATCCCTTTATGATGTATTGCGTGTGGTATTTTTCCCCTGCAATTTAAAATTGATATTTCTGTGTTTCTGGAAAATATATAACCATCTACATCATGTAAGGTGAGTCTTCTAAATATATTTATTACTTTCAGCATGGTAGGATAATATTTAAAAATATTTTAATAATTGTAAAAATAACTCAGCAAGGAGGGTTTGAAAGGCTGGAAATATCTTAGCAGTGAAAAGATTAATAGTGAGTGGAGAAAACATATTTTTAACGACTCACCTCATATAATTTCAAATTTCTTTGATACCGGCGGTTTCAGACAATATCTTGTCCCTCTTCAATCATGGCTTCCACTCGCCGGTATCAAAGAAATTTGAAATTATATGAGGTGAGTCATTAAAAATATGTTTTCCACTCACTATTAATGATATAACCTCATAATGTTTACTTCCCAATATTAATTTAAATATAAACAAACTAAGGTTCAAGGATTAAGTTATGATAATGATATGACTCCTCGTACATAAATCTGCAAGTTAATTACAGCAATAGTTTTATTTGGTCTTGTTTCTTTAGAGATCTGTGATTTTTTTTAACTGGATTGTTTGATTTCTACAAGAAATGTTATTTTACCTTAACAGACTGCATAAGTGCACAGTAACCACAGCCTTCTGTGAATGTAAGACATCTCTTGTTAGCTTCTGTTACTATGGAAATTGCTCTTGGTATGGATTGTCCCAAACTTTGTACTGAATCACGTAAGTCTTCTTTATTAATTTCCAACGTTGACAACTGCTGATTTAGATATGTTTCCTCGTACTGTGAATACTTGACAACGTAAGCCATGTACGGAGAATAAACTGCTTGTGCTAAAGACAGTAACATCTCCTTATTCACTGACTTACCTAAAAATCAATAAAAGTATTCATTATTAATGCATTCAGGATAATTTTTTCTACACCTTAATAATTCCAGTATCAAAAATGTTTTTAAATTAAACAAATAAATAATTATATATATATATACACCGGGCTTCCAATATAAACCCGGACCGGCCTCACGGGGTTTCACCCGTCAGGCAGCGCTCTCTCCTCGTCCGCATTTCACTCTGCCAGCCGCTCGTCCTTGAACTAGTCAGTTTACTATCGTTCGACAAGATGTGATGTCAGCTGACATTAGAGCAGCGCATTTATGTGTGTAAATGTTATTATAAATACGAATCAGCTTGTCATGTTCGCAAGGAATTTATTTGGAACTTCCCTGGGCAATTACCTCCTTCCAGATCGACAATCCACGATCTTGTGACTAAATTTGAAACCACTGGTTCAGTACAAAATAAGAAACACACGCAAAGGCATACGGTTCTCACCGAAGAAAAATTAGACGAAATTGGCGAAAATTTTGAACGTTCACCATAAAAATCATTACCGAAATTAGCCAACAAGTTAGGATTTCAGTATCTTTTGCACATACAGCAACAAAATTGTTAAAACTCAAACCTTACAAGTGTACACGTTTTCATTGTCTAAACCAAGGTGATCCCATAGCACGTGTGCGGGAGGACAACATTTCCAGCATTTTCTATAAGGTAAGAAACAGTTCAAGGACGGGTGGCAGGCAGGGTGAATTGCGGGAGGAAGAGACAGCACTGCGTGCCGGGTGAAACTCCGTGAAGCCGGTCCGGTTTTATATTGGAAGCCCGTTATATATGAATATGAAAGTTTTCTTGGGTTTTTCACGTCTTGAATTCAAGTTTGGCCTCTGGCCTATGATTCCGACGTTTCGGCATGATCCCACATGCCATTATCAAGGAATGATAAGTTCGAGTCACAGGTTTAGGTCTTATATAATAAAATACATAGAGTTTTCAGTGTGCTCCGTTTCCGAAGCCGTACACCCATCCAAGAAACGGACAACAGCGAAAACTCTATGTGTTTTATTATATAAGACCCAAACTTGTAACTCAAACTTATCATTCCTTGACAATGGCATGTGGGATCGTGCCGAAATGTCGGAATCATTGGCAGAGGCCGAACTTGAATCCAAGATGCAGAAAAACCCAAGAAAAACGTTCATATTCATATATATATTATAATTAATTTTTTTTTACCTTGAGCAATGCAAGGTTAATATATAAAGTAAAGTAAAGTGATCCCACTACAGGCCTCAGGAGGCCCTTGGGGTAGTAGGAGGTTAAGGCCGCTCCCACTTTTTCTAGAAATCAGCACTTTATGTCAGCGGTTGTCAGCCCTGTGTAACAGCTGCCTTTACACCCAGAACAAGTGTCTGGTACTCATTTCTGTTAGAGGCTGAGTCGACCCCAGGACCATAGTGCCGCCAGAAGGTTTGGGTCAATTTAAAAATCCTGACCCCATGGGACTCGGACCCTCGACCTTCCGGCTTGTAGTGCAGTGCCTTAACCACTATGCTATGACACATCCCTATATATATATATATATATATATATATAATGTTGGGATCAGCCTCGGTGGACTAGTGGTTATGCTCCTTGCCTCTGGTCCCGAGGATCGCAGGTTCAAACCCGGCCAGGGTCGATGGATTTTTTAGGATGGAAAAAATCCAAGGAGCAAGTCCTCCGAGAGGCACTTTAAGCCGTGGGTCCCAAGTCTGAAGATTTTTTAGGCTCGTAAAAACTCCTTAAGCCTGAATGAAAAGGCCTCTAAGCAAAATTTACCGAATGTTCCTGTCCTAGTACTACCTTGGTTTCCTAGATGTCAGTATGAGGCGAAACGCTGACCACGGACCACTCAAAATGACATCTGTACGAAAACAAGTGTAACTAAATTAGTATGGTTCAAATTCTCCCCTGTAGGGGGAGAGCGCCTAAATCTCTTGTAAAGGGATAACATGGGCTTACAATACAATACAAAATGTTGGGGCACACCATAGCATAGTTGGTTAGGCAATAGGCTACAAACCGGAAGGTCGAGGGTTCAAGTCCCAGTGGAGTCAGGATTTTTAAACTAACTCAAACCTCTGGTCCTGTGGTGGACATTGCTTCTAACAGATACTTATTCTGGGGGTAAAGGCAGCCATCAAGCAGGGCTGACATCAAGTGTAGATTGTCTAGAAAAAATGGGAACCTTAACCTCCTACTACCCCAAGGGTCTCCTCTCATTTCTGAATACGAAAAAAGATTGAATCATCTAAGGATTTACAATAAATCTCTGAAAAATAAACTCATAGGGAAGGGAACATTAGATAGGCCATGTACAAGATTGACCCTAACATGTATAGAAAAGGCTGGAGTTGGAACACAATGTTAAAAGAAGAATTGTGCAAAATTTAGAAGTAGAGGCCTCCATAACTTTGATAATAAGAAATAAATGAATTGTGAATTCTTCTTACCTCATAACTTCTATGTTTTTTAAAACACAGCGACCATTGTCACCATCCTCAGCTGTTTTCATGACTGGCAATCTTTTCTTTTGCCGGTAATTATCCAAAACTGTCATCTAGTGTTCTTTTGAAGGAATTATTTTCTAAACTGCCATCTGGTGTTCTTTTGAAGGAATCATTTTCTAAACTGCCATCTGTTGTATTTTTGAAGAACTTTGTAATCGAGCTTGGTTTGTCTGGAATCTCGAAGTTCATGGTTCTAGTATGGTTTTTTTTTAATATATATTTTTCCTAAACTGTTGAATCCAAAGTTTTGGATAGATGGATAGATGTTTTCAAAAGTTTTGCTTCTTTTTCAATTCTATGATGCTATTCTTTGAGCATCATAGAATTGAAAAAGAAGAAAAACTTTTGAAACATCTATCCAAATCTTTGGATTTAACAGTTTGCGAAAAAATATATATTCAAAAAAACCATACTAGAACCATGAACTTTGAGATTCCAGACGAACCAAGCTCGATTACAAAGTTCTTCACAAATACAACAGAAGGCAGTTTAGAAAATGATTCCTTCAAAACAACACCAGATAGCAATTTGGATAATATACCAGCAAAAGAAAAAATTGACAGTCGTTGAAAGCAGCTGAGGATGGTGACGATGGTCGCTGATACTGCAGTGCTGTGGTTTATAAAAGTAGAAGTATGAGGTAAGAAGTAATCACGATTCATTTAATTCTTATGAATTAAACCTCATAATGTTAAAAATTCTTATATAAACTTTGATAATGATTATTTTTGTTCTGCTCACTCACCCTGAATAGAAGAATCAACTGCAACTTGCAGATTGACAGCAAAAATGTTTAGTGACCTGCTTGAGTTGCATAAGAAAAGTCAACTGATCTGTTTGTTGTTTGAGTGCAGAATCAATACATGCGTTGAAACTTGGATCCAAACTCACAAGTACATCTGCATAAAGCTCTACCAGAGTACTGACGGCAGGGGTGGACACAAACACTTGACTACACCATTTCACCCTATGAAACACACAATACATTATGTAGCAGAAAGCAAACATGTATTGATAAGACATAAAGTAAGAATTAAATTAATGTTTTTATTACCTCACCTCATATCCTGTTTCTTCTATACTGCAGTTTCGGAGCTTATCTCCATCGTCAGTAGCCTCTGGTCGACCGGTGTTATGTCGTTTCTTGGCGGTTTCCTTCTTACTTCTATCGGTGGACCGATGAACCTCTGGATCAGGTCAAAATTCATGAGTTTGTCTTTCTTGTTTTTTGGATGTGGATTTTTTCCCAGACTGTGAGTTCCTTTAGTTTATCTGTTTGTTTGATTAGGCTAAACAGATAAACTAAAGGAACTCACAGTTTGGGAAAAAATCCACATCCAAAAAAAACAAGAAAGACAAACTCATGAATTTTGACCTGATCCAGAGGTTCATTCGGTCCACCGATAGAAGTAAGAAGGAAACCGCCAGGAAACGAAATAACAACCGGTCGACCAGAGGCTACTGACGATGGAGATAAGCTCCGAAACTGCAGTATAGAAGAAAAAGGATATGAGGTGAGGTAATAAAAACATTAATTTAATTATTAGCTAGTATGTATATTATAAATTTAATACTACACCTGATCATGCCAGTTTGGAGAGAAGCATATCATAGAAATTATGCATCCATTCTGCTATCCCATCTTCTTGTTCCATTTCTATCACACTTCTCCATTTTTTGATTTAAAATTCCCTTCTGACATTTGTGATAATACTTCAAAAGCTGCGGAAGAGACGATCTATGGCAGTGAATATTTTCACAAACACTCGTGACTTTTCTGAAAACAAAATGTTCTGAGTTTTTAATTATTATTGACATCAATTACGTAGTCCTGCAAATGTTTTTTTTTTTTTCTGCAGCACAGGGTTTAATAGGTCTCTAAACGTAATTTTGGTGTGCTGAATTCAAATATGTTAACAGTTTTTCCGTATCATGTATGGTTTTTTTGCCATGTTTTTATTATTAATTTCATACATCTCAATGATGGATAAATCATATTTGAAGAGAAAAATTATACGCTCAGACCGGGACTTGAACCTGGGACCCTTGGTTTTCTAGTCCAAGTGATCTGCCATTTGAGCTACTGAGCAAGTACCGATCTAAATGCAAATTTTTCTCTATATACGTTGTAATTCCAATTTTCTTTTCAAATATGATTTATCCATCATTGAGATGTATGAAATTAATAATAAAAACATTGAAAAAAGCCGTACTGGCATTTATAATGTAATGTATAATTCCCAAATATGTCTTCTTAATAAAGGAGCGGCCATTTGCAAAGATAGAAGTAAAGGCTTCAAAGCATTTGGTTCTTTTTGAAACATCTATCTAAACCCTTGGAATTAACAGTTTGGGAAAAGATATACATTAAAAAAAAAAACATACTAGAACCACGAACTTCGAGGTTCAAGACGAACCAAGTTTGATTACAAAGTTCTTCAAAAGTACACCTGATGGCACTCTAGAAAATTACTGGCAAAAGAAAAAAATTGACAGTCTGTGAAAACAGCTGAAAATGGAAAAGATGTTTTTTCTGATACTGCAGTTCTCTGTTTAAAAAATATAGATGTATGAGGTAAGAAGAATTCACAATTCATTTCATTCTTATTAAGAAAACCTCAAAATGTAAAAATTCCCAAATTTATTATATATAATAATAATCCTTTAAATTGCTGTAAATACTACAGAGGCTTGATACAGTATCAATTGTGCAATGTTAATATTATTCGTTTTTAAACACCTTAATGATGGACAAATTATATTTGAAAAGAAAACCCCAGTCTAGGCGTATATTTTTCTTTTTCAAATATAATCAATGGTGCAGTTAAAGCAGTTTAAGATAAAATGAAAACATACTAATACATCTTCCGATTGAGGGTCTTTCCACTTTTCAGCGGTTGCCCTTTTACCAGCCGGCTGCTGACCCTTCACATCCACATGTGTCAATCACAGAGGTAGATGATCAACAGCCAGTGTAGGGGTGACATGTGGTTAGCATGTCGAGTCCCCCAGCCGTTATAGCTGGTTCCTCAACCCTGGAGCCGCTATTTATTGTAGCTAACCCAATTGCCTCACAATGCTGGGTGGGCACCGGTCCCATACTGGCCGAAATACCATGAGAAAATTTCTTCCCCCATGGAGACTCGAACCAGCGCAAGTCCCGTAGCTCTGCGCCAAGGCTTCTTACCTTAACCGCTCGGCCTACGGCGCGGGGACTAATACATCTTAAGATATCTATTTTCTCCTCTGGTTAGCAAGAAATGAACGGTGAGTTGATTGGTGTTTGTACTCCTGCCGAGGATGTTCTCTCACCAAACACCAATGATAGTAGGCAATCTTGGAGAACTCCCAACGACCCTGGTACCTTGTTTCCATCTCTTTTATATCTTGATGGAATCGTTTACCATGTTCTTTACTTAACGCTCCTAAATTTTCTGGGAAATGTTGAAGATGTAGAGTGGAGAGAAAGTATAACTTCAAACATTAAAATTCATCGGAGAACATATTGTTTAAACAACTCACCTCATAGGATTCATGCTTCCATGACTATCATCGCGATTTCAAACACAGTCGTGTTCATCTTTAGCCATAACTCCGACTGACGAAATTCTTCGGCCGTCAACTATTCTATTGTCGCCATCTTTCAGCCATAGATGGCCCAGCACTGAAGATGGCGACAATAGAATAGTTGACGGCCGAAGAATTTTCGTCAGTCGGAGTTATGGCTGAAGATGAACACACTGTGTTTGAATCGCGAATCATGGAAGATGAATCCATGAGTGTGAGTTGTTTTTAAAACAATATGTTCTCCGATGAATTTTAATGATTATACCTCATAATGTTTACTTCCCAACATTAATTTAATATAAACTTCAAACATATTACATCTCAGTGCCCTGAATTTCTCGAGCATGGTTTTTTACAATTTTCTCACATTGATCATCTTTAACATTACCCAGAAACCTCTAGATAGCGTCCTCGTATGATTCCCAAGCTTGTAGTTCCATTTCAGACATGCAGTTTTTAAAAGTAGGCCCTAACATTCCTAATACATTTACAAATCTCTGGCCATCATAAAAGTCTTGCCTCTGACAGTAACATATTTTTAAACAATAACAAATTGATGTTTTTAGTATTCATTTCATACATCTTAATGATGGATGTCTATATTGAAGAGAAAAAATATACGATTGGAACTCGCCCAGATAGCTCAGTCAGTAGAGCATTGGTCCCAGTTTGAGCGTTATAATTTTTCTCTTCAAATATAATAACAAATTAAGGTAGAATATACCTCATAGTGAGAATTTCCTAAAATAAGTAATAACAAATTGCTTCATTAATCCTAGTTTTATGTACAAAGAGGTAGCAACATTTTTTTTCAGAATCAACTAATGGGCGATTAATTACATATATTGTCCCTGGCACCAGTTGTTTTCTTTTCGGTCAATTAGTAACTTTCCGTGTCTTTCCCTGGCTCTAGAATCTCATTCGCATCAAAAACACATTTCATGTACCCTTCTTGTTGCTCCAATAAAATACCACACACCTTAATCCATTGCCTTATTAATATTTTCCTCCATTGTTGCACCCATATTTACCATTTAATTTTAAGAAAAATTAGCTTCTTCAAAAAACAATGGCTTATAACTCGCGATCTATCGAGAGAAATTGATTTTGTTGTTACACCATTGAATAGATTGTTCTCTCAGCTTTCCAACGGTATATAATATGTCATGCCATCTATTGACAAAACTAAAGAAACACTAAGAAGAAACTACAGCTGCTCAGTCCGGCTCACAGCCGTCTGTGTGAGAATGGGCTCATTTGATCAGCCGGCTGGGAGCCGTCTGTGTAAGCCAATGGGTTAAGGACACAACACACATACCACTTGTGTTCATTATATTTTATTTTTTGGGTAGCTGCAATAAGTAGTGGCTCCAGATTGAAAAAACCAGCTATAACGGCTGGGGGACTCGACATGCTGACCACATGTCACCCCTACACTGGCTTATGATCATCTACCTCTGTGATTGACACATGTGGATGTAAGGCCAGCAGCCGGCTGGTATGCTAAGAGCCTTCTAGGTTTGTCATGCAGGAGTTTTTAAGTATCAATTTTAGGAAAGTAACATTTTGAGATTCTTTTAATCAAGTTTTTTTGTGAGAATGGGAACATCTTACCTTATATTAATGTTGAGTTCTGTTTGAACATGTTTTGATATAATCCTCTATATCATCGTCAGCTTGCCCAGATTGTTGAGTTTCATGTTGTGGACCCTGGATGTCGATATCAGCTCCCCTCCTCCGGCTGGGCCAAAGGACCTCCAAACTAGGTTACGTTCAGCAGGAATTTCAAAATTCATGACTCTATTTTTGTTCTTTCTGAATGTACATTTTTTCCCCTAATGGTGAGTTTTTTTCCTATTTTCTAATCTTCCTAATTCGAACACTTCTTCTTCTTCTTCTTCTTCTTCTTCTTCATGGTTTAGGCTTATTTTGTAGCCTGTTCCGGCTCCAAATTGCTGCTCTTTCCATATTTTCCTTGGTCTTCCCAAACTTCTTCCTCATGGTGAATAGTTGTATGCTGCTTTTGGTATTCTATTCTCAGTACTCTTGCCAAGTGTTCTTTCCAGTTTGTTCTGTATTTTCTCTACTGTTGTGTTATCAATTCTTCTACTTTTAGTTGTTGTCTTTTTTCTGTGTTTATGTTTTTTGTCTGTTCTTTGATATCCTGCTATTGGTCTGAGGAATCTCATTTCAGCAGCTTGTATTCCGGCAGATTGTTGTGTTAATTCAAAACACTAAATTATTAAAACATTAAAAAATAGGAAGTAACTCACCATTTAGGAAAAAATCTACATTCAGAAGAACAAAAATAGAGTCATGAATTTTGAAATTCCTGCTGAATGTGACCCTAGTTTGGAGGTTCTTCAGCCAGCCGGAGGAGGAAGCTGATATCGACATCCAGGGTCCACAACATAAAACTCAACAGTGTGGGCAAGCTGATGATGATGTAGAGGATTATATCGAAACATGTTCAAACAGAACTCTACATTAATTTGAGGTAAGATGTTCCCCATTATCACAAAAACTTGAAGTCGATTCTTATCTTATCTCATATTTTGTGTGGTTTTAAAACATGAAAACTGCAGTTTTCAAGAGGAGATCCTGCTCATCCTCAGATTCAAACAAAATGTGGTACTCATAATATCGGCTGAGGATGAAAGGGTGTCTCCTCTTGAAAACTTCAGTTCCAGTGTTTAAAAAAACATAAAATATGAGGTAAGATAAGAATTGACTCATTCATTCATAGAACACATAAGAGTTTATATATAATAAATTTGGGAATTTTTAACATTATGAGGTTTTAATTCATAAGAATTAAATGAATCGTGATTTCTTCTTACCTCGTACTTCTATGTTTTTTTAAACACAGCACTGCAGTATCAACGACCATCGTCTCCATCCTCAGCTGTTTTCACAACTGTCAATTTTTTCTTTTGCCGGTAATTATCCAAACTGCTATCTGGTGTTCTTTAAAAAAATTATATATTCAAAAAACCATACTAGAACCATGAACTTCGAGATTCCAGACGAACCGAGCTAGATTACAAAGTTCTTCAAAAATACAACAGATGGCAGTTTAGAAAATGATTCCTTCAAAAGAACGCCAGATGGCAGTTTAGAAAATAATTCCTTCAAAAGAACACCAGATGGCAGATTAGAAAATAATTCCTTCAAAAGAACACCAGATGGCAGATTAGAAAATAATTCCTTCAAAAAGAACACCAGATGGCAGTTTGGATAATTACCAGCAAAAAGAAAAAAATTGACAGTCATGAAAACAGGTGAGGATGGTGATGATGGTCTCTGATACTGCAGTGCTGTGTTTAAAAAAAACATAGAAGTATGAGAGGTAAGAAGAAATCACGATTCATTTAATTCTTATACATAAGAGTATTCAGATAAAAGGATCCAATACTTGCTGTTAATACCTATAGATGAAGATGTAAAAGCCTGCACCAACATAGGACTTGCCATTGCTTTCTAATCTATTCTTCAAACCTTCAAGTTGGTCTTTTCTATCTTCATAATCAGGAACGTTTGCTAATATTTTTCAAGACTGCTGCATGCTCACTAATTTAGTTGAAATGTTTTCTATATCACCAGACTCAAAAACCTGCAATTGAATTTCATCTTATTAGAAAATATGAAAAATGTATATCATCATGGAGAAATTAAATGTTTCTTACCTCTCCTCATATAAATCTTCTAAGTAGATCGCAATTTTGAGACATAATGGTCTCATCTTCAGTACTTCTTTGGCGGACTGATGTTTATATCGATCGGAAGAAACTCTTCTTCTTCCCTCTGTTGGTGACCAATGAACCTCTGGATCAGGTCAAAATTTGCAGGAATTTCAAGTTCATAAGTTTTCCTTTGTTTTTCAGAAAAACAAAGGAAAACTTATGAATTGTTTATTTTTTATTATTTCACTCACCTCATACTTCATTACTTCTTGCAGACCTAGGTTTCATCAAAACTTTTGTGACATTCTCAATGCTGTTGTCACGTTCACAACTGACGTCCAACGGCCTTCTATCCTGCAGATGAAACCTAGGTCTGCAAGAAGTAATGAAGTATGAGGTGAGTGAAATAATAAAAAATAAACAATTCATAAGTTTTCCTTTGTTTTTCTGAAAAACAAAGGAAAACTTATGAACTTTGAAATTCCTGCAAATTTTTACCTGATCCAGAGGTTCATTGGTCCACCAACAGAGGTAAGAAGAAGAGTTTCTTCCGATCGACATAACATCAGTTGTCTAAGAAGTACTGAAGATGAGACCGTTGTGGTCTCGAAATCGCGATCTACTTAGAAGATTTATATGAGGAGAGGTAAGAAACATTTGATTTCACCATAAATTAAACCTCATAGTATTTAATTCCTATAAAAGTTAAATGTATATCATCGTTAAATTCAATATGGTGGGATAAGCATATTTGGAAAGACAAAAAATATATTGGTAAAACATTGGTGGAATCTGTTGCAATGTATGGAAGTGAGGTATGGACAATCAATAAGTACTACAGAATAGATAGACTAATAGCTCTAGAAATGGATTATATTTATGCAGAAGTGCCAGAAAGTCAAATTAGAACATGTCACAAATAAGGAAATAGAAACATAATGGAAGCAGAAGAAAGCATAATTGAAAGAATTGAGGAGAAGGAATTAAAGTGGTTAGGACATGTTTTAAGAATGGAAGACGAGCGATGGCCAAAGCAACTATATGAATGGCATCCGACCAGAAAGAGGAAAAGAGGGAGACCAAAAAGTTAACATGGAAGAAAAACATGAAGACATTAATGCAAGCAAGAGGGATAAGCATTGAAGATACCCAAGATCATAGGTTTTGGAGGTTTGGCACGGGAAGACAGCAGCAGCTGTAAAAACCCGAAGATAGATAGATGAAAAATGTATATAAATTTATCAATTCTCTGTAAAAATTGATCCTTCATTAAATGTGTATCCAGTACCAACACAATGCTTTTATGGTTCGGCTTCTGCATTCAGCAAATATGTGATTTAATGTGGCCTATTTTTAATATTTTAAGGAAACCGAGGAATATAAACATGAGGATTAAGTATGAGGCCATTGAGCAAGTGGAGAACTTCAAATACTTGGGTTGTACTTAACAGTAGTAACATGAACTGTGGTCAAGAAGTTAAAGCAGAGAATAGCAATGGCAAAAGAAGCTTTTAACAAGAAGAGAAGCATTTTTTGCAGACCTTTGGCAAAAGAATTAAGGAAGTGCTTTGTGTGGAGTGTAGCATTGTATGGTGCAGAGACTTGGACATTACAACGGAATAAGGAAAAGCGACTGGAAGCTTTTGAGATGTGGATATGGAGAAGAACGGAACGTATAAAATGGACAGACAAAGTAAAAAATAAAGATGTGCTAGACAGCGTGGGTGAAAGAAGAACAATGCTGGAACTCATAAAGAAGAGGAAAAGAAATTGGATTGGCCACTGGCTAAGAAGAAACTGCCTGCTGAAGGATGCTCTAGAAGGAATGGTCAACGGAAAGAAAGTTAGAGGCAGGAAAAGACATCAGATGATAGACAATATTAAAATAAATGGTTTGTATGCAGATACAAAAAGGAAAGCTGAGTTAAGGAAAGAGTGGAGAATGCTGAGTTTGCAGTGAAAGACCTGCTCTTGGGCAGAACACTATGAATGAACACCACTTCAGCAGGCTATGCTGTATTAGTGAGTTGTATTGTGTACAGAGAGAGTATATAGGATAAATATATGTATATAATGTATAAGAGTTGCTATTGGCGACGCATCAATGTCTACAGCATCTTAAATACAATAACTAGTAGTGCATACTCATCCTGCTGATGATGGAAGTTAACTTCTGAAAGGCCTCCAAATAATACCCTTGGGTTATAATTATATTATTTTTAGTCTGGACATCTTACCTCAATATTAATGTTGTTTTGAAACATATTCAAGAACAAATCAACATTAATACTGAGGTAAGATGTCCAGACTAAAAATAATATAATTAAAATAACCTCAAATATAACTTCCTAAAATTAAATATTAAATACACTTGGGACCACAGACAAGGAGCATAACCACTAGTCCACCGCAAATAAAATAAGGAAAAATATTTTGCACTACTATCCTTCATTTTTAGAAATACCTCTTCAAGGTCAGTTGCTAAGACAGTCCAGTTGTCTGCTTCATGTAACGCTTGTTTGGCTGCTTGCAGTTCTGTTTTTAACTTGTCTATACGTTCCAGAGTTGCCATGGACTGACCGGTGTCCTGCTCAACCTACAATAATACATTATTGTGAACAAGAAAGTATTGTTGGTAGCATAAAGGGTGTGAAAAATAAATAGAAATAAATTAGTATAAATGGTAGCACAAGATAAATGAACAAAAAAATTTTTTTTTTCATTTTTTTAATAGTGTTTTGGTATTTAATTTGGAAATCTTTACTCTAGTGAAATGAGGTAATATCCTGTTTCCCAAACTATCATAAGATTATCAAATATTTTATATATCATAAAACTGTGTTTTATTTATATTAAATTAATGTTGGGAAGTAAACATTATGAGGTATTATAATTGAAATTCATCGGAGAACATTTTTGACAACTCTCCTCACTCGGAGTTTATGGCTGAAGATGGACGTGATTACGTTTGAAACCGCAGTTTCGTGAAAACACACAAATTTATGAGGTGAGTTGTCAAAAAAATGTTCTCCGATGAATTTCAATGTGCTTTATTTATTTATTTGGATTTCAGAATAATTATTGATAATACAAACTTTACCTTAGCTTTTTTTTTTAAATTAACCTCTGAACTGGGAATTGAACCCCCGGACTTCCGACTCTGTAAGTCAACCTGCAGTCCATTACACTATTCGAGGTATAGTGATTGGGGTTCAATTCCCAGTTCAAACATTAATTTTCCTTTTCAAAAAATACATTTGTCCAGGTCTGGAACATGTTAACTAAAATATAACATCAAATTTTACCTTAGCTATTTCTTGTTTTACAGATTGCATTTTTTCACGAAGAATCAAGGCCTCCTGATACAGCACTTCTGTGTCTCTCATGACACGAGGGAGGCTCTGAAGCACCTAAAATACCACCAAAAAAATTAACAGTTTTTATAGTTGCATTAACAGTTAAGATATATCACATCTATTTATGATTCTATGAAATAGTGAATATGATTAAAAGGGTCCTGCTAATGAAATCCTAATGTAGCAGTTTCCTTGAACACTAAGAAGAACTAAGAAAAAATATAATTCAGGTTAGTTGGCACTGAGGTTTGAACCCGGTCGTCCTAAATACTAGTCTCAAATGCTACTAATATTTAATTTTAGGAAGTATATTTTTGAGGTTATTTTAATTATATTATTTTTAGTCTGGACATCTCCTTTTTGCTCCTTTGAATGTAGATCTTTTCCTAAACAGTGAGTTCTTTTGGTTTTTCTATTTGTTTTAATAATTTAGCCTTCTTTTCGATGTTTTTTCAAACCATGCATGTGCAGCAGATTTTTCTACTTCCCCTTTCTTGACATTCCTGAGATGTTCTTTCACTCTAGTTTTCAAATTTCTCTTAATTTTTCCTATGTAGACTTTCTCACATTCTTCACATTTAATCTGATAAATCCCTCATTTGTTTTCTTCTTCTATTTTCTCATTTTTGTTACATATAATCAATCTACTGATGCTACAGTCATTTTTGGGTGCCAACAAATCGGGGATTTATTAGATTAAATGTGAGAAAGTCTACATAGGAAAACTAAGAGAAATTTGAAAACAAGAGTGAAAGAACATCAAGAAAGGGTAAGTAGAAAAATTTGCAGTGGCTGCCCATGCATGGGCTGAAAAACATCTTATCGAAAAGAAAGGTAAATTATTAAAACAAATAGAAAAACCAAAAGAACTCATTGTTTGGGAAAGGAGAAATTGATGAACTTTGAAATTCCCAGGGAGAATGACCTAATTTCAAGGTTTTTCAGTCTGCCAATAAAGGGAGCGAAAGGCAGCTCTTCAAGACGACAGAACAACGGTCGTGGGGATTCTGATGATGGAACTGATATGTAAAATTCCAAAACTAGTTTAAATTTAAAAAAAAAAGAAGAAAATATCATGATTACAATTAATTTTATTATTATTATTATAATAATTTCAGTACTTTGTACCTTAATAAATTAATGAGTCATTTTAACATCTTACCTCATATTTCATGTTTTATCAACAAGTCATAATGGCAGTTGAAAATGAATGACAAGATCATTTGAAAACTATAGTTACCGTGTTTGATAAAACATGAAATATGAGGTAAGATGTTAAAATGACTCATTAATTTATTAATTAAGAACCTCATAATGTGTTTCCCAATTTTAACTTTGAACTTTGTACCTTCTATATATTATTATTATTATAATAATAACAAAATTAATTTGTAATCATGACAGAATTCATCTGAAGAAAGTACAAAGTATTGAAACAGCTGTAACGAATTTGTATTTTAATAAATATGAAAATCATGTAAAATGACGATCTGAACAATTTTAACAATTCTAGCTTTCATGAAACCAAAACGAGCCAACAGGCTTAATCCCTGGATGATGATGATATAAAATGTTAACAGCTTTATTTTTATTTAATTAACATAAAAATGGATTTTCATCAAGTAAACACCAAATCAATTGATTAATTAAAAAATATGAGGTGAGTCAAAATAACTAACTCATAATAATCTTACCTTTTACTCATGCTTTGGCTTACTTGGATCTTGTATCTACTTGTTCTAAAGACCTTCATGCCCCATTAAGGATGTCCTTTATCTTTACCTTAAGTTTCCTAAACATTGCTTATTGTTTCAGTATTTTATTACTCAAGTACAATTTAACAAATCTATATTTGTTGAAGCTTCATCCAGTTGGAATGGGATCTTATTTCAATATATTCATAATTTGTTTTCTATATGAAGTATTTATATAAAAAATGCTCCAAAAATTCAAGTTTGTCATTTTGAGACTACTTTTTTCTCTCTAAGTGTCAGTTTCACCAACAGGGGTAACTGTATTACACCAGTTTAAGCTATGCATTATACACGGGGAAAACTGGCGTAATACAGCTACCTCTGTTGGTGAAATTGGCCCTTAGAGATTATTGGACTCTTCCAAAAAATTATTTTATGATGTCAACTTGATACTGCCCTGTTTAAAAATAATTTTACCTGTTGGCTTGTGTCTTCCAAAGCACTGTTTACTTGCTGAACATATAATTGCAGTTTCATCACTAATGACGACACAAATGCCTGAAAAGAGAAAATATAATCTAATAAATTTTAAATAAATAAAAATCAATATTGAGTCATGAATAGTCTTATCTCAAATATGAGGTAAGAATATTCATGACTCAATACTGATTTCTGTTCATAGTTAAATATGGAAAATAGCATTATGAGGTAATCGTAAATCGGCTGAGGATGAGAGGGATGTTCCTCTTGAAAAAAAAAATACATGAAATATGAGGTAAGACAAGAATTGTCTCATTCATTCATTGAATTAATTTTTATTAATTTAAAAAAATATAATATGATATAAAAAACAAGGAGAAACATCTACAACCAGGAGATTGGAGGGACCGACAAAATTGGTTATTGGGAATCGGACGATGTCAAAGACATTAATCAACTGATGATCTATCTATAATATAAAATTCTCAACATTAATATATGAATAAATGTTTTTTTTTTATTTTTTATTTCAGGATTTTTTCTGTTATATACACAGGTATCCTCAACCAAAATATACAATTTTTTTCTTCCACACTTCCCGGTATTGCATGTCTGCTTCTGTCATATTTCTTTTCTTCATGTTGTCTTGAATTCCCTTTATCCACGTAGGCTTTGGTCTACCATGTTTCCCTTTTCCAGGAGGTATCCATCTCAATACTTTTTTGCTTAAGTTATGTAGGTAGGAAATAACACTATGAGGTTTATTTTAATTTAGTTGAGTTGTTTCTTGACTCACCTCATACTTCTTAACTCCCTTAGCAAATCTAGATTTTGTCACTGTATTTGTGACATTCTCAATGCTGTTCATGTTCACAACTGACATCCAATGGTCTCCTCTCCTGCAGACTGCAGGGAGTTAAGAAGTATGAGGTGAGTCAAGAAACATCTCAACTTCTTTGTTTGTTTCTGTGTCCATCCTTCTCATTATTAAGATAATGATTTTAAATATCTGAATTAATAACACAGAGCATGCACATCACTAATATTCCCCATTCCGTTCCTACTGTTTTAATGTTAATGTACAGTATAAATTATATTATGGGTCTTAATTGGTTTTTTTATGCCTTCATGCCTCATGGAATATTTGCAAAATATTCATAAGTTGTATCATATATTTTATGCATGTTTCTTTAATTTCTTTTCTACACTTTCTCAGACTGTATTTTAAACAAGCTATTGCACATATCAATAAAATCAAAGCAAGCGTAGCACACAAAATGAGGACTTATGGAGATGAATTGAACCTTCTGTCATGGAATCAATTTCCTATACCCTGGGATATAAATTGCAGGAGGAGGAAAGTTTATAAAATTATATTACAAACTTATATTACATACATCTCTGTTTTCCTGGGCTTCTGTAGATTTGAATGTTTTATTTATCCATTCCTTTACTTCAAAATTATCTTCAGAGAATGCTGCTACATCCTGTAAGTTAAAAGATATTCACATAATATATTATTTCCAATTCCTTCTGCCATATCTACTGATTGGGCTATCCCCATTCCTGTTTAACTTATGCCGCAGCATGTTATTATGAAGATTGGAATAAATACCAAAAGTACTTTGGAATATAAATCCATACAAATTATTGAATATACAGATGATTTTAATTTGATGGAAACATAACTCTGTGAAAGAAGCTTTAGAACCTATAGATATAGCTGGAAAGTAAATTGGCTTCATTGTAAATGTTTAGTTCAAGAAGAAAAAAAAATTGATTAGATAAAATTGAAGCAGGCAGTTACTCTATAGAAGTAGTCCACAAATTTAAATATTTAGATGAAATCCTCACAGACAAGAAAAATGGAGGGTACCAAAAGTAGATTTCAGACAATTAATAAATCATATTATGCAATATTATCTCTGATCAGGGGCTGAGATGTCAGTTGAAAGACCAGAATAACACTCTACAACGTATTGATTTGCAGCATTATTACAAAATTATAAATTATACAGAGTGATTCAGAAATATGGCTATATGTTTGATCGCATTTTGTGACGAAAATATTATTATTAAAGGAAATATGATGTTATCATTGGAAAGGGAATCCTTCAAATTACAATAGAACAAAACAAAACTAATCACTGCTCACGTGCAGCTTGGCGGATTGATTTTTGTGGGCTAGCGTCGAACGCCACCACAATTCTCTCTCGTTGTTTCTGCATCCGTGCTAATGCGAGGCCTTCCAGGAAGTTTGATTTTCTGGATCCTTCCCGTTTTCAGCAGTCGTTTTCTCCACTTCCCCACAGTCGACGGCTGCAATGCTACATTAAACTCACATCTTGCCTGTCTTGCGGCCTCACAATCATTAGCATACGTTATTGTCCATGCAGCAATTGTAATTTGCTGTTGCATATTCAATGCCATTTTGACTAATGATGTAAGTTCTACACTGTTTTGTTTCATTCCATTGTTGTAATTTGAATAATTGCCTTTCCAATGGTAATTTCATATTTCCTGTAATGGTAATATTTTCATCACACAACGCGATCAAACGTATAGCCATATTTATGATTCATCCTGTATTTCTAGTATGATGATGCGGAATTGCCAAACTATGTATGCATCAAGAGTTTATAGTGGGCTGGACATCTTGTTCGAATAAACTCCTGGCGCTACAGGCCTAGAAGGCCCTTAGCCTAGCTACAGGCTGCTGGCCTCACATCCACGTGTCAATTACAGAGGTAGATGATCATCAGCCAGTGTAGGGATGACATGTGGTCAGCATGTCGAGTCCCCAGCCGTTATAGCTGGTTTTCTCAACCTGGAGCTGCTATTTATTTTAACTACCCAAATGCCTCACGATTATTGGTGTGGGCACCGGTCCCATACTGGCCAAAATACCATGAGAAAATTTCTTCCCCCATGGAGACTTGAACCAGCACAATTCCCGTAGCTCTTCGCCAAGGCTTCCTGCCTTAACCACTCGGCTACAGTGCAGGACTCTTGTTCGAATGGAAGATGAAAAAAAAAAACTATCAAAAAGAGGTTCTAGATGGACACTTTGGAGGGAAGTAACTGGTTGGAAGACCCAGAAACCGTTGGGAAGATATGGTTGGAAATGATGCTTTCAACCTACTCCACATCCAGAACTGAAAAACAGGAGCAAGAAACAGAGAAGAATGGAAGAAAGCAATTGGGGAGGCCATGGCCCAAAATCAGGCTGAAGCACCACCTATTTATTGATAATTTTAACTTAAAAGGAAACTGCCAACCATTGCAGGCCAAAATCTAGCTTGAAATTTCTCTCAGGAAAAGCGTTGTGATGTACGAAGGCTATGTCCAAAAAATGATCTGCTGCCTTTAACTGTAAAGCACAGAAATCAAATCCAGAATCCAGCAATGACAACCTACTAATATGAAGCAGATGGTCTCCCTGCTTGAGTAGAGTGGAGTGAGATGGAGCAGGCATGAGAGTTATCCAATCCACCAAAGTCAGGAGTTATATTACTTCCTGTGGTTTAAATGAGAGATTTGGCTTTTAGTTTCTTCCAGTTAAAAGCAGCAGATTAAGTTATGTAGGTAGGAAATAACACTATGAGGTTTATTTTAATTTTGTTGAGTTGTTTCTTGACTCACCTCATACTTCTTAATTCCCTCGTAGATCTAGATTTCGTCACTGTATTTGTGACATTCTCAATGCTGTTCACGTTCACAACTGACGTCCAATGGTCTCCTCTCCTGCAGACTGACCTCCGCACCATCTGATGGCTGACCAACGAACTTCCAAATCGGTCCCCTCTCCTTATCACCGGGTATTTCAAAATTCATAGTTTTATTTTAATTTTAAAATACCCGGTGATAAGGAGAGGGGATTGATTTGGAAGTTCGTCGGTCAGCCATCAGATGGCACAGAGGTCAGTCTGCAAGAGAGGAGACCATTGGACATCAGTTGTGAACGTGAACAGCATTGAGAATGTCACAAATTCAGTGACAAAATCTAGATCTGCGAGGGAGTTAAGAAGTATGAGGTGAGTCAAGAAACAACACAACAAAATTAAAAGCAGCAGATAATTTTTTGGATATGATCTTGGTATATTACAACGCTTCTCTACGAGAAATTTCAAGGTAGGTTTTTGCTTGCAATGGTTGACAGTTCCCTTCTTAGAAGGACATAGAGATACAAAAATCAGGCTGTACATGGAATGATTCAAAGAACTTTTAAAAATAAAGTAAGGAAAGATACAAAAACAAAACTCTATAGATTTATGGTCCACCGCTGAGGTCTCGAGGTAGCGTGCTGCCTTGTTACGCAGCAGGCCCAGGTTCGATCCCCGGTCGGGGCAGTTTTCCTGGGTGAGGTTTTTATCAGAGTTTTTCCTCACCTGTAAGACAAAGATGTTGATAATTTATAGTGAAGTTTTCTTTTAAAAAAACTCCAAGTGCGACAGGCCTAGCCGGCTGCTGGCCTCACATCCACATATATTAATCACATAGCTAGACGATCATCTAGCCAGTGTAGTGGTGACATGTGGTCAGCATGTCGGGTCCCCCAGCCATTACAGCTGGTCTTCTCAACCTGGAGTCGCTACTTATTGTAGCTACCCAAATGTCTCACAATGCTGGGTGGGCACCGGTCCCATACTGGCCGAAATTCCATGAGAAAATTTCTTCCCCTATGGGGACTCGAACTAGTGCAAGTCCTGTAGCTCTGTGCCAAGGCTTCTTGCCTTAACTACTCAGCTATGGTGCAGGACTTTCTTTGGCTCAACTGCACTTCTACTAGCGCTTGATTTTTCTGTTATATTGTTATAAACTATAGCTCTTCTTCTGTATTTACTAACATTATTTAATATTTTAAACTTTTTCAAACAATTTTTATAACATTATTAGACAGTTTTGAAGTATTTATTTAAATATGCAAATCACAATATTATGACACTGTTAGACAATATTGTGATGCTAACTGCTATTTTCTCCACAGAGTATATTACTTAGTCTGTGATTTTTCTATCGCTGTTTTGGGTTATCGCTGGTTGGATCAGCATTAGGGAGTGATAAGTAAGTGTACACCCATTATTAATAAACATTTGGTAATTTTAATATTATTAATATATTTTTTAACATAGATTTGGGGATTTATTGCAAATATTGGTCATTTAAATTTCAGCGACAGATAGTAATCGAGGATGATAATCGATATGTGGTTCAACTGTGGGTTCGCTGGCTCTTTAAACTCTGGTGCATGCGCACTGTTGTTCTATAGGACTTTGAAAATATTTCACGCTAGTTAAGTGCAGTTTTTCCCTATCTTTTTTTAAAAGATCCCAATAAAACACCCACCCTCTGCAATGCTATGTATTATATCGCATAAAATTTTCAATGGCACAACAGACCTAGGCTATTGGCCTAACAACCAGATGTGTGAACGACAGAACTGGATAACAATCTAGCCAATATAGGGATTACAACTGGTCAATACATTGGGTCTTCCAACCATTATGATTTTGTCAATCTGGAGGCACTACTTATTTTAGTTACCCAAACTGATGCTAGGGACACTCATTTCATACAAAATTGTATGAGAAAATTTCTTTCCCCATTCGAACTTCCTCCAGAGTGCATCCCGTAGATCTGCACCTAAACATGATACCTGAGACCACTGGACACATATGACAAGAAAATCAATGTAGAAAATTATACATTTTACACCAAGTAATGTAAAATACTTTTCACAAATAAGATAGTGAAATGCAATCATATAAGTAATGCCACAATAATGTGATAGTCATACTCAATACTCGTACTAAACTAGGGGACAGGATTACAATGCTGTAAAATATTGTGCGTCCCATTCCCAGCCGCTCTGAGCAGTCTATTCATAACCTCATGCTGACTCACCTCTCGGAGAGTGCATGTCATCTGCTGGCCCAGCTGGGAGTTGGAGCATAATATTGTTCTCTATAAATGCTGGCAATTATCGGCATCTATCCTAGTATGCAGTTTATCTTTTCTTTTTTTAAATGGAGGTTTAATCTTGATAATTTGCATCTATATAAGAAATGTAATTATGAGGTAGTGTTGGTTAACTGGAATCTTTTCAGAACATCTTAAAACTTAATAATTAGAAATTAGTCATATTAATGTCCAGAATAACTGTTTACCTTTTGAATCATTATATTATGTACAATTTTGATTACAGAAAATTTATGTATGCTATGAAAAAAATAGGGTGGATTCATTTTTTTTAAACAACAGCCTTCATGAGTAACAAGTAAATTGTTAATGTGTTGTTATACAGAGTGACATCACTATCTAATGAGGTAATTTGAATGATACAGAGTGCGTGTTAAAGTAAACATTTCAGTTTATTGTAATTTGTTGCTGTTTTAACACTTGATTGTATCAGTGTGATTTTATTATCTAGTATATTAGGTCATGTATTATCCATTATTTTGCATTTTAACAAAATGCATTCGTTAAATAACATAATACTGTTTTCCTAACATCGAAATTACTTTTAATTTACTCTCACCATATTTCTTGAATTGATTTCCAGTACTCTGTAATGCTAAACATAAGTTTTACATTGAGGTTATGTCAAATCATGTATTAGACGTGGCTGCCATATTTATCATGAGTGCCAACTTTTGTTGATTATTTTTTTTAAAAAATATCTAAATTTCAATATTAACTGAATGTTATATGCAGATTTGTTAAAATTATATTAAAATGAAATTATCAAAATATAAATAATTTAAGTTATTTGCATAATAAACAAAATAAGTATAATTTATTAGTTGTATTGGCTAAACTGACATGCCAAATTTACTACCGGAAAATTTCTTTCCATTTTCCACTATAAACAGGTTTTTGTAATTAATGAAATTTCGATGTTCTTATTTCTGTAATGTTTTATCCATCAATGTATTTATGACATTAATTTTGATTGAAGTTAAGTTAAACTTCGCTGAAGGTAAATTTCTGACATAAACATTGCCAACCACTATTATAAATACCGCCGAAGATTTAATGATACATGAGAAGGATTGCCAACACTCCAAGTTCCCTACTACTGTATATTTTGCAAATTGAAACAATTCAATTACTAAATGAGATTTAATAAAATGTAACAATTATTAATTAATAAAATTCCAATTGAATTTATGCATAAATATATATAGAGATATCATGCAAATTAAATAAAATGCCCAATTCAAATGCATTTAATTAATTGCATGGTTAATAATAATATATTTTATAATTTAATTTCATAATATTTTTAACTTAAATGACTTTCGGCAATGTAAAAAAATGCATTTGGTTGTATCGATCAGCAATTTACGAATATATGTATATCTGATTTCACCAATAATCAATCTCTGTATATTTAAGACCCAATACCGGAAAAAGTTCTGTTATATTTCAAAGGTGAATGACCTAATAGAATCATAATTTTCTTGTCACGGTACAGAGACTGTACATTCTCAGATAGTTGCTGAAGTAATATGTTCTATAACGCAATTAAATGAATATCAATATTACAATAATTTGGTATATGTTATGATTAAAAAACAATAGCGGCCGAATTTTAGAAGGGGGGAGGTAGCTTGTGCAGGGATAATTTTAGAAAAAAATAAGGTGAGGCTGGGAGTAGCACACTTCATTTTTTGTGTCGTAGGATATTGCGTACGATTTGCTTCAATATATCAGTATATTTATATATCATAAAGGTGATTTTAGCAATTGTGTGTAAAACTGTTTCAAAATTTAAATAAAAAGATAGTTATAAACAGCTAAAAGCGCAAACTCCCCTCCAACATTAATTAACAAACATGGCGAGACGCGAGAGACGGCGTCTGTGCAAATTTATTTGGGAATGGACGACGTCAGATGAATTTTCGTCGTGGCTTACGCCTGTGAAAGGGGAAAAGCATAAAGGGTATTGCCTGCTATGTCAAAAAGTATTCGCTGTGAGTCACGGTGGATTGAACGATGTAAAGGCCCATTACAAAGGAAAAAGACATATTTGGCTGCAACAGGAATATCAGGAAAGAGTTGCGGGCCAGTCAAAGGAGGGTCACGTAGATCCAAAGACAAAAAGGATAGTAGTATTCAATGAACAGGTAAGTGTAGCGGTATGCTGTCAGGTTTTCGTGTTTGTAATGTTTGGGGTAGATAGATAGAATTCGTGGTGTAAGTAGGCCAACTTAGGTTACCGGGCCAAATCCACAGTTGATGTCATAGGAATTTCCCAAATGATAGGGCATACGCCATTTTCATTTTTGATCCAAAAATTGATATTAAGAAGGATGCCGTTATGAAACTGACTAGTCGTGAACTTTTGGACAGAGAGATGTGTGTATCAAGAATCGGTGTTAGTATCGTGTTCGCTTTTTTTTTCGTCGTTGCTTTATAATGTGAACGATTGAATTACAAACAAGTGCTTTTGAAATCGTCCATATAATTATTATTTCGGAAGGAAATTTGTGGATTTCCGTGGGGGGTGAAGAAGTTTAAAACCATTTGCTGTACTTTTGGTACAATACCATCATTTTGCAAACTCCTTTTTGTTACGGTTGACTGAAAAAAAAACTTTTGTAACGATTATAAAATATTAGTTGCGGTTATTGATTTTTGTTGCTGATGATTTAAAAACGAGTCGTGTTATGTGGCAGCAGTAGCATACGCGCAGGAAATATTAATCAATTCTTAATACTAATATTGTTTATTGGTGCTTATTTATTAATTAAAATACTGCAAAGTTGTAGAAAGAACGTGTGAATACTAAATTAGTCAATTCCCGGTACCATCTGTAGACAGAATGACGTCTGAAATTATTTACGAGTTTGAATATTACATTCGCGATGTTTAATAAAAAAAATATGGTACTAGAAATCGGCATAGTGAGGTATCTAGCACACAGGTGAAATGTGGTCTACAATTTGTGTTGCTTTAGTGTAAATCATGGTCTACTTTTTCTCAACTAAGAAGATTTTTATAATCAGGTTAAGATAATATTCATTCTAATCATGTTATGCATAGGTTAAAATATTCGATTTTATAATTTCCAATTGTATTTCTTTTATTGTGCAATACAATTTTTCTCTATTTGGAAATGTATTGAGTATTTTTTTTAATGTTTCATTCAAATCAGATTGTTCTATTTGAATTAAATTAGAGTGATTTTATATTTTCCAATATTTTTTAGTAGCCTAGATTTGAATTTTACCATATTTGGAATTAATTGTATTGGGATAAGTTTTTCTTCTTGTTAACGATTGAGAATATTATTTTCTCAATGTAATGCAGAATATTGTGCCATGATATATTATTTTGGTAGCCTATTGTAAAGAAATTGGCTCAACTGCACTTCTACTAGCGCTTGATTTTTGTTATATTGTTATAAACTATAGCTCTTCGTCTGTATTTTCTAACATTATTTAATATTTTAAACTTTTTATAACATTATTAGACAATTTTGAAGTATTTATTTAAATATGCAAATCACGATATTATGACACTGTTTGACAATATTGTGATGCTAACTGCTATTTTTCTCCACAGAGTATATTACTTATCATCTATATGATTTTTCTATCGCTGTTTGGATCAGCGTTTGGGAGTGATAAGTAAATGTACACCCATTTTTAATAAACATTGGGTAAATTTAAGGATGTGGTAGATTTTATGTCTCTCATAATTCTACACTTACACTCTTATGCCACTGATGCACTAAACACTTGTAAACACTTTTGTACTGTTTTAAACATTTTCCAATGATCTTCAAGCTTTCTTTACATTATTTTATATTTATATATTTACGTAAAACATGATCGTGGATAAATTACTTGCTTGCTACTTTCCCATGTTCCAACGTTGCCACCATTTGAAAATAATTTTAAACCATATTTAGTGTTAGTGTACGTAAAATTAGTTTATAGTTCATTAAATAGTATGCATGTAAATTGCTTTGTTACGTTAGGAAATGGGAAGTTGGTTTACGTCCATTTTTTTAAGCATTTGGGAATAAATAATATGCATGTAAATTGTTTTCTTTAGTTAGAAAATGGCAAGTTAGTTAACGTCCATTTTTTTTTTACATTTTGAAATTTATTCCCAAAGTTGGTAATGCCGACTACAGAGCCATCTACCGGAGGCTATATTAACCATTATGGCAATTCCTGCAACTCGCGCATGCGCACTGCGATTCTGTGGAACTTAGAAAAATTCATCTGAGACATATAACAGACTTTTTCCAAATTTAATATTATTAATATATATTTTTAACATAGATTTTGGGTCCATATTTGGTTTGTCTTCCGGGCTTATAGGCCGTGGTCTGGTTGTCTTCATACTCGACGTTTCATCTACTGCTGCGGTAGACATCATCAGGAGATACTGCCCGCTCTCTGTGAACTCCTCAACAGTCGGCTGCAGACTGGCTGGTCGTTGGAAACTGTCTCTCTGTTTATAGCTAAACCCCGGGTGGAGGGGGGGTTTTCTGCGCGCGACCGAGTTATGCGCTGTAGTGCGTTTGCAGAAGTCATTATGATCAAGATGCTGGCCGTGAAAGCCTACAATTATATAGATTTTGGGATTTATTGCAAATATTGGTCATTTAAATTTCATAGCGACGGATAGTAATCGAGGATGATAATCAATATGTGGTTCGATTGTGAGTTATCGCTGGCTCTATAAACTCTGGCGCTTGCGCACGGTTGTTCTATAGGACAAATATTTCACGCTAGTTTAAGTGTAGTTTTTTGCTATTATTTTCTCAATGTAATAGAGAATATTGTGCCATGATAATTATTTTCGTAGCCTGTTATAAAGAAATTAATTACATGTTATCAGCAAAAAAGTTCTACTTATTTTTGTACATAGTTTTATAATTTAGGCTATTGTATGCCAGATGTTAGTCTGTGAATGTAGAACAAATGACTGCTACACTAATTCTGAGCCAAGTTGCAGTTTTAACCATAAAGAAACTTGGGCTGTGGTGTATAAACCGTCGCACAAAATTTTCCATGTAATATTCTTATGCCACTGATGCACTAAACACTTTTCAACCATTTATAATGTTTGGTACTATTTTAAACATTTTGGAACCATTTTATAAACATTTCTTATGATTTTTAAATATTTCTAAATTACCGCGAATATTGTACATCGAGTTCTACAGGCGCGGAAATGCTTCATGTAACATCCGCTAGGAGACTCTCTCATCGCAGTTACCAACATTTGAAAATAATTCGAAACCATATTTAGTGTTAGTGTAAGTAAATTAGTTTATAGTTTGTTAAATAATATGCATGTAAATTGTTTTGTTAGGTTAGGAAATGGGAAGTTAGTTTACGACCATTTTTTTTTTTTTTTTGCATTTGGAAATAATTAATATGCATGTAAACTGTTTTGTTAGGTTAGGAAATGGGAAGTTAGTTTATGTCCATTTTTTTTTTTTTTTTTTTTTTGCATTTGGAA
Source organism: Diploptera punctata (assembly GCA_030220185.1). Lineage (NCBI taxonomy): Eukaryota > Metazoa > Arthropoda > Insecta > Blattodea > Blaberidae > Diploptera > Diploptera punctata. Next base: position 31,317 of record JASPKZ010000162.1, on the reverse strand, counting down.
ATAAATAATATGCATGTAAATTGTTTTGTTAGGTTAGGAAATGGGAAGTTAGTTTACAACCATTTTTTTTTTTTTTTTTTGCATTTGGAAATAATTAATATGCATGTAAACTGTTTTTGTTAGGTTAGGAAATGGGAAGTTAGTTTACGACCATTTTTTTTTTTTTTTGCATTTGGAAATAATTAATATGCATGTAAACTGTTTTGTTAGGTTAGGAAATGGGAAGTTAGTTTACGTCCATTTTTTTTAGTTCTTGGGAATTTGTTCCCAAAGTTGGTAACGCCGACTTCAGAGCCATCTTACCGGAAGCTACATTAACCATTACAGCAACTCCTGCGACTCGCGCATGCGCACTGCGATTCTATAGAACTTAGAAGAATTCACGTACGATGGTTTATACGCCTTATCCTGCCAATATTCACATTCCTATCTACTATTAGTCTTTTTAGCATTGATAATTTTGTCCACAATAAGTTTGGTGAAAATGAACTTAACCGTTTCTCGAAGTGTGCCAGAACAAGTTTCATTAACAATATCCATGTGTCTTAACTTTCAACCACTTCACAAAAAACGTCATATTTCTTCTTCTTAAACTTAATTTGTAGGATTTTAATCCTGTTTATTTCCAAAATCACTCCTCGGTGGAAGACGTACTGGATGTCCATTCACTGTCTATCCATCTCTTGGCTGGTCTTCCTCTTGTTCTTCTCTCCCGTCCATTGGTCTATCTTCTTTAGCTCTTTTTGCAAGCTGGTTTTCTTCCATTCTTTCTATATGACCCTTCCAATATTTTCGTCTATCTATAATAAATTATTTCTTGCAGTATATTTTTTGACTTCTTGTGCAGTAACTTTTGTTCAGCTTCTGCCAATTCACAAATTTCAGCTCATGTTTCCATGTGTCACATTCAGTACCCAGGCATTGAGCAGGGCATTTAAAACCCACAGGCCAGCCATTTAAATACCCCAGCTACCCTTTTAATGGCACTTCAGAAAATGGACCATTATTCAGAAACTATTAGTCCTAGAAAATTTGTTTTGTACATACCTAAAGGATATATCAGTAGGATTTGATGGTGTGATATCTCGTAAAACAGGCTCCAGGGTGCAGAGGAACGCCACATTTCATGCAATACCATACTGTTGCACTCACTTTTTTATTTTTCAGCACACCCTACATTTTCTTGTTGGATGGCTGTCACTTTTCAGGGTGGAAATTTAAGTAGCACATGTTCCTTCAATTTTCTGTCAAGTCGAAATGGAGGATCTTTCGCTGGGGCTCTTTTTGGAGGGAGTACTTTGGGGCTGCTCATAATTGAAGTTGATGTGGATGCTCCAGGTGGAGCAGGTGATGGTGCTTCTGTTTTTTAGAGTCGGAGTGCCATTGAAAATTGTAGAAGATAGAAAAATACTTTTTTAGGCCGCCGTGGAGTAGTGGTTATGCTCCTTGCCTCTGTTCCCAAGGATCGCGGGTTCAAACCCGGCCGGCGTCGGTTGGATTTTTAGGACGGAAAAATCCAAGGAGTAAGTCCTCCGGGAGGGACTTTAAGCCAGGGTCCCGAGTCTGAAGATTTTCAGGCTCTTAAAAATCATTAAGCCTGAATGAAAAGGCCTCTAAGCAAAATTTACCAAATTTTCCTGTCCTAGTACTACCTTGGTTTCCTAGATGTCAGTATGAGGCGGAACGCTGATCACGTACCACTCAAAATGACATCTATACAAAAACAAGTGTAACTAAATTAGTATGGTTCAAATTCTTCCCTGTAGGGGGAGAGCGCCTAAATCTTTGTAAAGAGAAAACATGGGCTTACAATACAAAAATACTTTTTAGGCCACTTTTCAGTTTTGTGCATGAATGGATACGTTGCTAGGTACTGGTCTGCAGTATCTACACCATGCATATGCTGATTATAATCAACTATACATTCTGGCTTCACTCACACACAAACAACAACGTGATAACGAGAAAAATATATGACTGCATTGGAGCCTGGAGGCAAGTTTGAGTGAACGAATTCCATGTGTTGTTTGTTTTAAAAATAAAAGGGGATTCACCAAGGTTGAACGTGTCAAACGGGAATAGCAAATGTACATTTACATGCCATCTATGATCTCCATGACATACTAAGCCAATACAAAATTTAGGCGCCGAATATAAATGCGGTTTGTTTGCGCCCACTGTAAAATGATTTAACTGACCAATGGCCGCATACACGATGGTCTCCTTAAACGCCTTAACTGGTTTACGGTACTGAATGTGTTAAGCGCAGTGTGAATTTTTCTAAGTCCAAGGCAAACACCACGCACATGCACCAACAGGGTTTTATTTTCAAATTATTTCCCACCATTTACAACAAATTTTAAATTTTTTCTAACAATTATTTGAACTTATTTTTCTATGATATATAACTATATACGTAACATGGAGACGTGGCAGCCATATTGATTTTTAAGAATATTCTATACAACAACAGTGCAGCCAACATAGGGTATGTACTTCAGAATTTGAGAACTTATTATTTATTTTGGACGTTGCATTCTTTCACAGGTTAGAGTGCTTAAATTGCATTAGGTTAGCTTTCAGGTTGGTCTTTCACAGGTTAGAGTACTTAGCATTAGGTTAGCTTTTAGGTTTGTTAAATAGCATGTATAATGTTGGCTGCATCGCGATATTCAATAGAGTAAACCGCTTCGTGTTTGTTAGTGCATGCGCGTGGTGTCTGCCTGAGACTTAGAAAAAATTCTCGCTGTGCTTATTGGAAAGATTATCCCAAATTTCTTCTGAAACATTTACATATTCTTACATTTTGAATGTAATATTGATAAACAAATTCCCTAGATTGTCCTTTAGTAACAAAGTTATTTATTAGATATGAAAAGCAATGGTCAAATAATTTTCTTGTTTTAATAACCATTTCATCTAAGTTGAAACATAACATATACCACCAAGTTAACTCTGCATGGGCAGAGGGGAAGAGTTTTAGTGCTAGTATTGCCAAACTACCAAATCTATGGAAGGGATGTAGAAGACTGTACATCCAATCACGTACTGAATGGTTCAACTTTAAATGTGGGCGGAGAATCCCTAAACACATGTGAAAGATCTTAACATGTTTTTACATGAAGGAGAAACATCTACAACCAGGAGATTGGATGTACCGACAAAATTGGCTATTAGGAATCGGACAATGTCAAAGACATTAATCAACGGATAATCTATCTATTATTATTATTATTATTGTCCCGTGCCGTAGCCGAGTGGTTAAGGCAGAAAGCCTTGGCACAGAGCTATGGGACTTGTGCTGGTTCGAGTCTCCATGGGGGAAGAAATTTTCTCATGGTGATTCGGCCAGTATGGGACCGGGTGCCCACCCAGCATCGTGATGCATTTGGGTAGCTACAATAAGTAGCGGCTCCAGGTTGGGAAAACCAGCTATAACGGCTGGGGGACTCGACATGCTGACCACATGTCACCCCTACACTGGCTGATTATCATCTACCTCTGTGATTGACACATGTGGATGTGAGGACAGCAGCCGGCTGGTCGGCTAAGGGTCTTGTAGTTCTGTTGCGCCAGGAGTTTTTTATTATTATTATTATTGATAAGAAAATGTTACATATCAAGAGGAAAAAGATTTTAGTAAAAAATTATAAAATTTAACAGAGTAACAGGAATTATAAATATTTTCAAGCCAAACACAGTACAGCAACACACACTAACTAGAATTTATAAAACACTGGCCAGACCCATATTAAGGCAGTGAGGCCTGGATAATTTGCAGTGTAGAACAAAGATAACTGCGCTGAAATGAAATTTATGAGACATACTGCAGGTTACTCAAGGACAGACCATAAAATAAATTCTGAAATTCTCAAAGAATTACAAACAGAATCAGTCATGGAATATGTACAAAATACAGAAACAACTGGAAAGCTCACATAAGAAGAATGGGCAGAACAAGAATACCACATCAAATCTTAAATTACCAGCCACCAGGCAAGAGATCAAACGTTGGATTGAGACCGTAACAGACCACTAGGTCTATCTCATGAAGGGAAGAAGAAGAAGAAAAGAAAATGTTTTTTGCGTGGCTACTACTTCCCTCCCACTCGGCAATGTTCCCTCCTGCCACGCACCAAGACGGCTACAGTTATCAGAACTGGACTATACAGTGTGATTCAGAAATATGGCTATATGTTTGATCGCATTTTGTGACGAAAATATTGTTATTAAAGGAAATATGATATAATTGGAAAGGGAATCCTTCAAATTACAACAATAGAACAGAACAAAACAAATCACTTACAACAACACTAAGCAAGTCACTTTATTGCTTCAAACTGTTCGCCGTTTACATCCAAGCATAATTGGCAATGCTTTGGGAAGTCATTCATTGCGTTATGATACATGTTTAGAGGAATAGCTCTAATTTCTTCCTCAATCACTAATTTCAGCATGTCGATGTCTTGAGGTTTCCGGGCATAAAGCTCCTTCAAATAACCCCACAACCAATAGTCACATGCTGTGAGGTTAGGGGAACGGGCTGGTCATTCAATGGGGCCTCTTCTTCCCACCCACTTGTTTTGCAAATAATCATCCAAAATTTCCCTCACTGCAATTGCATAGTGAGGAGGCGCACCATCCTGCTGGAATAAACATTGTTCATGTTCAGCACTTTGCATTGCCAGCAGGACAATTTGTCTAAGGATATCACTATACCAATCACCATTAAGTCTCATCTAAAATTCACATTCCTAACAGTCCTTCCCATCCGATCATAGCCCAAACAGTGACTTTGCCACATCTTAAACGTGTCTCTTCAATAACATTAGGATTCTCTTTACCATAAAAGTGACAATTGTGTCGATTAACACATGTGTTCACATGGAAAACAGCTGCAATTTTCTGTACCAATGTTCATCGTTTGCTGATTCCCTTACAACAAATTCACAAAATTCCATCCACCTGTCAGGGTCATCTTCATTAAGTTCGTGGACACGAATCGGTTTGAAGGGGTGGTACTTCTCATGCTTCAAAACACGACACACACTCAATTGACTGATATGAAGCTCACATGCAGCTTGGCGGGTTGATTTTTGTGGGCTAGCATCGAACGCCTCCACAATTCTCTTCATTGTTTCTGCATCCGTGCTAATGCGAGGCCTTCCAGGTGGTTTGATTTTCTGCATCCTTCCCGTTTCCAGCAGTCGTTTTCTCCACTTCCCCGTAGTCGACGGCTGCAAAGCTACGTTAAACTCATGTCTTGCGGCCTCACGATCATTAGCATATGTTATTGCCCATGCAGCAATTGTAATTTGCTGTTGCTTATTCATCGCCATTTTGACTAATGACGTAAGTTCTACACTGTTTTGTTTTATTCCATTATTGTAATTTGAATAATTGCCTTTCCAACGGTAATTTCATATTTCCTGTAATGGTAATATTTTCATCACACATCGCGATCAAACGTATAGCCATATTTATTATTCACCCCATATATGCGTAATTGAAGTAGGTTCTGAACAATTTCTGTGAATTTTCAGTTATTTTTATAGTTATCGAAACAATAAAAAATTGGAAACTGGAGTTGTGGTTCAGATTCAGTTATGCAATCCATTCATTACTCTCAATGGAGGAAAACACAACGAGGATATATACCCATCAATAGGAACCTCAAACTCGATACTATTCTTTTTGCAGATGATTTAGCTCTTCTGGCACTTTCCGAAAATGATTTGCAACGATCAATTTATAATTTACAAAAAAATAGCTGCCAAATTTAATATGGAAATATCAATTAACAAAACTAAAATTATGGCATTTCATGGGAAGGATCCCATACAAAGTAAAATCTGTCTCGAGAATAAAATTTTAGAGAGATCTAATCAATTTAAATATCTTGGATATTATCTCTCTATCTGGGATGAAAAGGATATCCCTGAAAAAATTACTAGTTATAATAAAAGTTTGGGAATTATTAATCAAGTTATGAAACCATCTCTTGTACAAAAAAAACACCAGATTACGTTTATATAACACTTTGACTAGACCAGTGTTGACCTATGGTAGTGAAGCATGGACACTAAAAAGACAACATGAAAGCAGAATAACGTCTTGTGGAATGAGATTCATACACAGAACAGCAGGTTACACCAGATGAGAACGGTAAAGGAACACCAATATCTTAAAAGAATTGAAGACTACACCAATTTTGGAATATATTAAACAGTACAAACTAAATTGGTAACACCATCTTGAAAGAATGAGCTCAAATCGGATCCCCAAAGCTGTTTATAATTATATACCAAGAGGACAAAGATCACTGGGCCATCCTATAAAATGCTGAGGGAATATTTTCTATAGGATCGTAACAGGCCTTGGCCTAATACTTGGAAGGAAGAAGAAGTAGGTCTTCAGAAAACAAATTATGGCAGATCAAGATTATAAACTATTTTTTCAATCTTGAAATTAATGTCTGCATATAGTATACATATATCCAAAACATTCAAGACTAAAAGTGTATAAAACACTGGCTCTTCCAACTCTTTTGTATGGTAGCGAAGTATGGACGTTGAAACAGAAGGATATACAGAGACTTATATCTGCTGAAATGAGATACTTTCGGAGGACTGCAGGATACACACTACTAGATCACAAAAAAAATGAAGACGTCTTAGAAGAACTACACATGGAACCTTTAGAAAACAAAATTTCTGATTATAAGTCAAGATGGATGCAACATGTTCATCGAATGGAAGATCACAGGATGCCCAAACAAATGTTAAAATATCAACCTGCAGGAAGAAGAAGACCAGGACATCCACTCAAAACACTTCTAGATGGTGTTTCTCTTGAGGCCGAAACAGGTCAACAAATGGCCTAAATTCGTGAATGTCCTATGATGATGAAGATGATATAATATACATTTTATTAATAAGACTCTAAAATGTATCCGTGCAATTTTTAGTTCTATAATATATTTTTTATCATAGTGAATGCTTTTCCATTATATTAAGAACCAGGTAGAGCTTGTTGTATAAAGCGAATAACATTTTAATGTTATAAGACAACCAGTAAGTTTCTTTGTTTTATGATAGTTTTGTTGAGAAAATCTTTCGTTCTATTTACAACCATAATGTAAACATAAATAATGATAAAGTTATGGCATTATATTCATGAAACAGATGTTGATTACTAAAACAATCATAAAGGAGATAGGAAAAATTAATTTTCTTTCTCTCTTTAAAAAAAAGTAGCTTGTTATATTATTTTTGGTCTGGACATCTTACCTCAATATTAATATTGAGGTAAGATGTCCAGACCAAAAATAATATAATTAAAATAACCTCAAAATATAACTTCCTAAAATTAAATATTAAAGTAGCTTGTGTTTGAATGCATGACCTCATAAACACACGTATAGTCCACAGACGAAGAGAATGAAAGCACGGGGAATTGCAAGCGATACAATGGCAAGAATAAAATAACACGCATGATGTATGAAATACCTTCTGCTTTCATTCACTTTGTCTGTGGATAATACACAACATTACCTTTATGCTATAACAGTAACATGCAGAACCTTCCATTATAACTATAGATATCATGACCGAGGTGAACAACATGTTTCATTGTCTTCTCCGAGTAGTAGCAATGAAATTAAATGAATCTTAATTTTAAGACAACAGCCACTTTCATTTTTGCCAGATCTTGGCATAAATGAGCTAAAAGACAAAATTCGTCATTGTGAGTTATCCGTAAAAGATACCCACCATGGAATCTATGTGCTTGTCTTGATCTTCTTGGCATCAATGAAAGACAAAAATGGTTATTGTGAGTTATCCGTAAGAGATAAACATGTGCTGTCGCGAACTTTTTGTAGAGCTTTCTGAGATATTCAATTGTGTGTACATTAATTTTGTGTATTTGTTATGGTTTAGGCAACGTAAGCGATTTAAGCGTCCAAAGAACTACTTTTTTCACGTTTTCCACTATAAAGGGCAATTTTTAAGGATATAGGAGTTGAGTATCATAACTCTCTTATAACCTATGTTCAACCCGGGAATCTCCTGAACATTTTGAAAAAAGCCCCCATCACAATACGGATCAAACGGTATAAATCATCGGAGAATATAGTTTAAACAACTCACCTCATAGGATTAACATTTATTTTTATATATTAGATATTTTTATCCCACAATATTCCATTGAGGCAACCAATTGCAAATTTTCCTTTATTATTTATATTTCTTATTTTCTCTTCATAACTTCCATTTTTATTTATTTTAATTCCTAAATATGTGATCTCACTAAAGATTTTATTGTTTCTCCAGTCTCCAAAATTAAATTTTGTTCTGGTTCACCAATTGATGAATGTTTATTTTCTGCATGTTCAAAATTAATCCCCATTTATCATATTACTACCATGGTTTCCTAGATGTCAGTATGAGGCGGAACGCTGACCACGGGCCACTCAAATGACATCCATACAAAAACAAGTGTAACTAAATTAGTATGGTTCAAATTCTTCCCTGTAGGGGGAGAGTGCCTAAATCTCTGTGTTAAGGGAAACATGAGCTTACGAGATTATCATATTCTTCTATTAATTTTCTAGTCATTTATTCTAAATATTCATAATCTTGTGCAATTAACAATTGATCATTCCAAATGTAAGTTATATAAAGTTTTATTGTTTAAAATAGGAATTCGCATGCTTGAACATTTTTTCCCCCAATTCTTTAATTTTTCATGTACATATATTTTAAACAGAGTCGGTGATAGACAGCAACCTTGATGTATACCTTTATTCATCATAAACCATGTGACAATTTACTGCCAATTTTAATTTTAAATATGCAATTGTCATATAATTTTGTATAGCTTTAATTATTATAGTTATAATTTATTATATAAATTAGATTAATTACAGTTAATAGAATACAATGCTTCTGTATATAATTAGTTTTTGATTAGTGAAGGATGGACTAACAATTTGTGTTTTTACAGACAGAGGAATTGGAAGAAACTGTGATTAATCCAGACACATTGTTGAATATTGAAGAAGATATTTTGGGATACGATTCTTCTCGAACAAGTGACGCTGATTATTGGCCACTGCTAGGTCCAGAGGCCAATAGGAACACGATAGAAGAACCAAATTCAAATCAGAGGAATATGAATTCGCAACACAAAATGTTGCCACAACAATATTGTCTTAGGTGGAAATATCACCATAACAACCTGCAGGTGATGTTCAGCCAGCTGCTGGAAAGAGAGAGCTTTTGTGATGTTACTCTTGCTTGTGAAGGGAAAACTCTTAGAGCACATAAGGTGAGTTCCACTTCTCTATTTATATTTGATTTCAGCCTTCTTGAGATTTAATAATCCTTGTCATACGACATTTTTACTAGTTGCCTCCAATCATAAGTCAGTGCAGTGTTGGAACATATGTACTAACTCCATTCTTTTTTCCTCACTAGGTTTCTGCCATCAGTTCATTAGTAGGATATATCAATTAAATAAAATAAAACTAAGTTTTATTTGATTTCATATTTATTAAGATATAATTCAGTGACAGCTGTTTCGGTACACTTCTTCAGACATATTAACAAATTATGAATTGTGTTATTATAGTACATATCAACTGATCTAAGCAACAATACAACGATAATTTATTAAAAAATTTTAATTTAACAAAGGCAATTCATTCAAATCAAGTTGAGAATTTAACAGTTTATTTATTTCAAAATTTGGATCAAAACAATGATTAAATTGGAATAGGTGGTTAGCATATTTTGAATATAACAGAAATTTAGAATATTCAAAAAATGTTCTGTGATGAATGATGAATTTCAATGGTTATACCTCATAATGTTTACTTCCCAACATTAATTTAATATATTTTTTTAGTCATATTTGAATAGAAAAATTATATGCTCAGACCGGGACTTGAACCCGGGACCCTTGGTTCTCTAGACTAAGTGCTCTACCATCTGAGCTACCTGAGCAAGTACCGATCTAAATGCAAATTTTCTCTATATAATTTGTAATTCCCGCCCATCAAATGCTATGAAGCCTTTGCTTCTATCTTTGCAAATGGCGGCTCCTATATTAAGAAGACATTTGGGAATTATACATTACATTATAAATGCCAGTACGGCTTTTTTCAATGTTTTTATTATTAATTTCATACATCTCAATGATGGATAAATCATATTTGAAGAGAAAAATTATATGCTCAGACCGCGACCCTTGGTTCTCTAGACCAAGTGCTCTACCATCTGAGCTACCTGAGCAAGTACCGATCTAAACGCAAATTTTTCTCTATATACTTTGTAATATTTTTTAATATTTGTAAGTGTCCTATTATTTTGTAATGTCCTGACATTCCATATTCCTAGGTTTAAGCTGTTAACATGGATCCCCTGAAGTATTCTCTGCCCAGAATCCGAATGGGAGATTATTTTACTTTTGAAAAATTTTACCCCAGTGGAATACATGTCCGCATTTCTTAATGGTTGTATTTTTATGATGAAAGATTGTCACTCTTTTGACCAAGTAACTCTTTTTCTGGCTTTTCGCTTTTGATCTGTCAGGGATGGGGTGATCCTTTTAGCAGCAGTGCTACTGATAACATAGGTCTTGGGGTCATTTAAGCATGCACTATGACAAGGTAAAAATACCTTTGGAGGGTTATAAATTTAAAAATATACATTAAATACAGTTTTTTTTAATTAACATTTTCCAATCCTGGATAGAATCTAATTTAAGAAAGAAAAATTAATGTTTGAACCAGGATTTAAATACAGTACTTACTTCAATAATAAGTTATTTTTTTGTGCATGTGTAAAAACTGAAACATATTGAATATTAATGATTAGTGAACTTGTGAAATATGTAGTGTTTTGAGGACACTGTATGGCTGAGTATATGCAATGTCTACATGCATTTAGCATCTTTACTAATAGCAATAAACATGTTTATGTTACCAATGGATATCAAAAAGCTATAAAATTACTAAATATAATTACAAAATTAAGTAATGGAAAATTTTCAATGTTACTCTTTAAGAACTAAGGCTAGACTTGCTCATTTTTCATGTATGTTAGACTTCCAACTCTCATGTTTTGCAGAAATAAAATTTATGGATGGTTGCTTTTAACAATAGAATAATAATTTTAATATATTTATAATTTATTATTTCTTTATTTCTGTATAATTTACATGAATTGTATTATGTTTCTGAGAAATATTTGCAAATGCCAATATATTTCCACAAAAGTATAGCAATACATTAATATATACCAGTGTGTATATTCCAGGTTTTCATATCATCAGTTACCATAAAAATAGTTCTAAGATATTATATAAATATAACTTTTAAAGTCTTGAAGTGTATACTTATTGTGGCTCCATATTTAATGAAATAATTTATATCACATTGATTTTTGTTTTAAATTTTTTATTCAATTTAAAAGTTGTATAATTTTTTACAGAAATTTACATTTTACATATATTTAAATAAAAGTTACCTCATAGTGTTAATTCCTAGAAAAGTTAATTTACATCCTTCATGAAGAATGAGTCATTTTTTATATATTACCTCATAGTTTGTTTTCTTAAACATGGAAACTGCAGTTTTAACATCCCTCCCATTTTCAACTGACATGACTACTGGATTTTTATTGGAATTTCCATCTATATTATTGCCATCTGGTGTTGATTTGATGAACTTCGAGATCAGGTCCCATTCATCAAGAATTTCGAAATTCATGGATTTAAATTTGTTCTTCTGAATATATATCTTCTCCCAAACTGTCAATTCTAAAGGTGTTAGAAGGTTGGCATCTTTTTCAATTATGTTTCCTCATGAAAACTGCAGTTCCTGTGTTTAAGAAACATAAACTATGAGGTAAGATATAAAAAATGACTCATTCTTCGTGAATAAGAACCTCATAATGTATTTCCCATATTTAACTATGAATTTACATCCTGTCGTTTTCTTTTTTTAATTTTTTTATTTTATTTAGTAGTTACAATAATTTTATGGAAAGTTTAGTATATGTATAATTTTTTTCTGTATAATTTACATAAATTATATTACATTTCTGATAAATATTTTATAAATACCATATATTTACATGAGAGCATGTCAATACATTAATATGTACCAGTGTGTTTACTCCAGGTTTTCATACCATCAATTACCATTAAAATGGTTCTTAGGTTTTAAATAAATATGAGAGAGTCCATACAATAATTACAAATATTGCAGTGTGTAGTTAATTAATTTACATATTGTTGCTTCCTGTTTTAAATTTATTTACTTTTATACAGAAATATGCAACAAAAGATTTAAATAATTTGCAATGAATTTTGACTGCCTTCATCAACACTCAAGAATCTAAATTCATATAAGGTTTAATTAAATTTTGTTACGCCATTGTGCTCCATCATCATCATCCGGTATCATGGCAGCTGCTGCCATCTTCCGGAAACCAAACGCCATTCCTCTCTGCCCATCCATTGATCTTCCTCCAATTCTATCCAAGGTTTCTTCGGTCTTCCTTCCTCCTTTCCATTGGGATCCATTCCATAACAATTTTAGGCAATCATTGCTCTTGCATTCTTTTGACATGGTCATACCACTGTAATATTTTCTTTTCTATGATGTCTGGCTCCTCTTGTACACCCATAATTTCCCTTATTTCTTTATTTCGTATTTTATCCATTCTAGATTTTCCAACTGATCTTCTTAAAACAACCATTTCTGTACTTAAAATTCTTTTCGTTTCCCTGGTAGGAATTTGCCAGACTTCAGCACCATATGTTAAAATGTTCTGAATTATGGTTTGATATATTTGTAATTTTCTATTTTTTGTAATATTTTTGCTCTACCAAACATAGTTTAAAGCATTTATTGCTTGTTTTATTTGTGCAATTCTGTTTTTAATTTCCACTGTGTTATCGCCTGAATGGTCTAATTTTGTTCCTAAATAAGTGCATTCAATACTAGGTTTTAGTTCTTCTCCATTGTTGAAATTTATATTTTCCATTTCTTCTCTTATACACAGATATTTAAATTTCTCAATGTTTGTATAAAGTCCTCATTTTTCATATTCTTCTTTTAGTTTTTTTAGCCATATGGAGCATTGTGCTCCACCAAATTATATAAATATTTAGTTTTCTCAATGTTTATATAATGTCTCCATTTTTCATATTCTTCTTTTAGTTTTTTAGCCATATGGAGCACTTTGCTTCACCAGATTAAATAAATATATAGTTTTCTCAATGTTTATATAATGTCTCCATTTTCATATTCTTCTTTTAGTTTTTTTAGCCATATGGAGCATTGTGCTCCACCAAATTAAATAAATATTTAGTTTTCTCAATGTTTATATAATGTCTCCATTTTTCATATTCTTCTTTTAGTTTTTTAGCCATATGGAGCATTGTGCTCCACCAAATTGAATAAATATTTATTTTTCTCAATGTTTATATAAAGTCCCCATTTTTCATATTCTTCTTTTAGTTTTTTTAGCCATATGGGACATTTTGCTCCACCAAATTAAATAAATATTTATTTTTCTCAATGTTTATATAAAGTCCCCATTTTTCATATTCTTCTTTTAGTTTTTTAGCCATATGGAGCACTTTGCTCCACCAAATTAAATAAATATTTATTTTTCTCAATGTTTATATAATGTCTCCATTTTTCATATTCTTTCTTTTAGTTTTTTTTAGCCATATGGAGCATTGTGCTCCACCATATTAAATAAATATTTAGTTTTTTCTCAATGTTTATATAATGTCTCCATTTTTCATATTCTTCTTTTAGTTTTTTTTAGCCATATGGAGCATTGTGCTCCACCAAATTAAATAAATATTTAGTTTTCTCAATGTTTATATAATGTCTCCATTTTTCATATTCTTCTTTTAGTTTTTTTAGCCATATGGAGCATTGTGCTCCACCAAATTAAATAAATATTTAGTTTTCTCAATGTTTATATAAAGTCCCCATTTTTCATATTATTCTTTTAGTTTTTTAACCATATGGAGCATTGTGCTCCACCAAATTAAATAAATATTTAGTTTTCTGAATGTTTATATAATGTCTCCATTTTTCATATTCTTCTTTTAGTTTTTTAACCATATGGAGCATTGTGCTCCACCAAATTAAATAAATTTTGTTAATATTCTTGTTGAAAAGATTCGGTATGTTAATTTGAATTGACTAAGATTTCACTTAATTATGTAAATGATTAAGGAAATAATGATAAAAGAATACGTCTCAGATTATGAGCATTCTTTTAAAGCAAGTAATGATAAGTTGAAGGAAGACTGGAGTTTTTTTAATCACTGCATAGCTGAAGAGTAGCTCAAGGTCATTGACATTGGCAGTGATGTGAGGAATACATTTTTACATAATTTGTTGAACTTCTTGTCTGTGGTCAGGGTAGTTTAACTTGCCTTTCACATGATTTTACACTGCCCAATGTTATATTTTCTGAAACATTATTTTATTAATAGTTTTTCTCATTATCTGGAATGATCTCATTACTTTGGAATTTATGTGAGTGGGATATGCAGACTGTTTATTGATTGATATCAGCTTACCTGGAAATATGACTAATCATGGATCTTTCCTATGAAGCTTTGTTGGGAGAATAACTAACTCTAAATTACATTAATAATAAATACTTTCCACTGCACATCCTTTTAATTAAACATCAAGATTCCATTTAAATAAATATATTATATATCCTTGCCCTCCAAAATATTCATTTCAACCTCCATCATATGGTTTTAATGAACTGTATCCTCTTTTTTATTCTTTTCATTCCAAAAAGTATAGCTATGTATTGAATTTCTAAATCATTTATGAATCATAACGGCTACTCCTGCTTGTGCATGAATATGTTTTTTACACCACTATAAAACTGAATGTAATTTTGAGTTTGTTTGGTGCCTTGGTAATTTCTTTTTTGTTTCTGATATTACAGCTAATGAAATCCCCTTTTGCACAATATATCATCTAATTGATAATCTTTATAGTTAATCGCTTGTACATTCCATGTGCTAAAAAGCAAATATTTTTTTTCTTCCAAGAGTTGCCCTTTTCCATGCTTTGGTTGTCATTACTTTGATCCTTCTGGGAAATTCTCATATAAGACTTGAAAGCATAATAATAATTCCCTTCGATTGGTTGCTGGAAGGAAGGCAAGACCAGTGAAGGGGCTGCCATCTTATAGCCTCTGGTCAGGCTTTTCTGGAGAAGAAAAAAAAATAAAGGAAAGAAGAAATGGAAGAAAGGAAAGACTCCCTAGCCCTCAGGTGCCCTAATAGCATCGGGGGTTAAAAAAAAACAAGAATTAACCAAGAGAGGTTAGATAGTAAAGTTAAAAGAGTGCAAAACATGAGTAAATGGAAGAAATGTTTTGCTCAGCTTGGGCACCTTGTGGTCGCCAGGCCTTGGCCTAATAATTGGAAGGAAGAAGTAGTATCCCTCTTTTTTTTTATGCTTTGGTCAATTTTTATGGCCTAATGAACAATTTGAATTATTAAAACTAAATTTTTAATATTAACTAAAATATATTCAGTTTTCTTCTCTTACATCATTTGAAAATATCTTTTTTCTTATTGTTAGTTACTGTTTGTTTCCCTCAGTCATTATTGGCTAATGAAAAATTTCAAAAGGAACTGCATTTAAATAAATAATTTCAAAATAAATTTATATTTGCTTATATGGTGTAATGGTAGATTGTCTGGCATTCCAGAGATATTAAATTTCCAGGAGTACAATAGAAATTATAGTTTGAGTATAAGAAACTTTGAAGAAGTCATAGGATTCAAATACCTAGACACAATAACTACAAACAGAAATGAGGCACACACTGTTGCATAACACTAAGAAATTGGGACTGGAAGTAAATATGAAAACTAAATATATGGTCACACATAGAACTAACTATATTATATAATGGAAATGGACAGCTAATGACAAATGAGGGAAATTTTGAGGAAGTGGCTGAATTCAAATACCTAGGAACAATAATCACAAATAGGAATGAGATGCACAAAGAATTAAACATAGGCTCAATTCTGGAAATGCGTGCTATTATGCATTACAGAGACTCTTGTCGCCCCAACTCCTTTCAAAAAATATATAAAACTATTATTCTACCAGTTATATTATATGGATGCAAAACATGGACTCTTACTTTAAGAGAGGAAAGGAGATTACAAGTATTTGAGAATAAAGTTCTTAGGAAAAATTTGGACCAAAGAGAGATGAACAGACAGGTGAATGGAGAAGACTACATAATAGTGAACTACATGATCTTTATAGGAAGCCAGATATAAGAAGAACAGTTGGTTGCTGGCCAAAGGAAGGCAAGACAAGTGATGGGGCTGCCATCTTATAGCCTCTGGTCAGGCTTTTCTGGAGAAGAAAATAAAGAAATGGAAGAAAGGAAAGACTCTCTTAGCCCTCGGATAATAAAATTATACATAAATTCCGGTTATACAGGGATCTCACAAATGCTCTTTCAGAGTTTCAAACACGTGTAACTTGCATTTAAATGAACTTACAAACATGAAACTAGTGCTAATGGAAAGAGAAGCTCAAAAAGTTTTGGTTACCGTACCTTACAGATGTTCAGTGGTTAATTTTAGAGGACTACGTGTAAAAGATTCACGAATCCGGTCTACAGTTGCCTCACTTACAGCCGGGCGTCCAGAAGATTTCCTCCTACAGATGCACCGTCATGTCATAAAATCAGAGCACCACTTACGAATTGAAGGACCACTGTGTGGATCTTCACCAATTCTTGTTTAAAAATGTCAATGACAACAATTACAGATTGATGAACATGATAATCGAGAACACAGTATGCTTGCTTATCATCTGTACCAGCCATTTTCTCCCTTTCAACAATATGCAATGTTGTATGTAATTATACATCATTGTTACCAACATTGATACTATTATATTATTTTTAGTCTGATCTCTACCCCAATATTAATGTTGATTTGTTCTAGAACATGTTTCAAAACAATTCTGTTTTATCGTCAGCTTGTCCAGACTGGATTTATTATGTTGCACAACCTGGATGATGATGAAATTTGTTATTTTTAGCTATCCAAATACGTCACGAAGCTGGATAAGCACTGGTCCCATCTGGTGTTAAAATTCCGTGAGAAATGTTTTCCCCCATGAGGATTTGAACGAGGACAAGTCTCGTAGCTTTGCACTAAGTCATGATATTTTAAACTGTTTGCTTATTGTGTTGGACATCTTCATGATTTGTATAATTTACAGGTGGTTTTGTCAGCATGCAGCACCTACTTTGATGCCATCTTCTCACAATATGAAGAAAATAACCCAATTGTTATATTAAAGGATGTGAAATTCACAGATATCAAAGCTTTAGTTGAATTTATGTACAGAGGTGAAATCAACATTGATCACGTAAGTAAACATGATTCATACACATTTGTGAAGTGTTTTACAGAATCTCAGAATTAAAAACCTCGCAATCGCTTGATTTTTAACACTTCACTACCAGGCACTGAGCAGGGCATTTAAATCCACAGGCCAGCCATTTAAATACCCCAGCTACCCCTTTTCGTGGCACTTCAGAAAATGGACCATTATTCACAAACTATTAGTCCTAGAAAATTCAAATTTTGTACATCGTAGCGTAGTGGTTAAGGCACTGAGCTACAAGCCGGAGGGTCGAGGGTTCAAGTCCCGTTGGGGTCAGGATTTTTAAACTGACCCCAAACCCTCTGGCGGCACTATGGCCCTGGGGTCGATCAGCCTCTAATGGAAATGAGTACCAGACGCTTGTTCTGGGGGTAAAGGCGGCCGTCACGCAGGGCTGACAACCCGGCTGACATAAAGTGCCGATTGTCTAGAAAAAGTGGGAGCCTTAACCTCCTACTACCCCAAGGGCCTCCAGGCCTGTTGTGGGATCACTACTTACTTTACATACCTAAAGGAGATATCCTAGTAGGATTTGATGGTGAAATAACTTGGGTGATTGACATCACATGGTATCGGCGTATCAATTTCAGGAAGTGGAAGTTCATCTTCACTTTCACTTTGTGAATCTTATAATTCAGGAATCAGTTCATCACCTGAGTCATCATTATACAAAATATTCACTAATTCTTCTTCAGTGAGATATTTTTCTTTTGCCATGGTTTCACTCACGCACAAACAACAGCGCGATAACGAGAAACATATACGACTGCATTGGAGCAAGTTTGGGTAGACGAATTCCATGTGTTGTTTGTTTAAAAATAAAAGGGGATTCGCCAAGGTTAACGTGTCAAACGGGAATAGAAAATGTACATTTACATGCCATCTATGATCTCCAAGACATACTAAGCCAACACAATATTTACGCGCCGAATATAAACGTGGTTTGTTCGCGCCCACTCTAAAGCGAGTTAACTGACCGACGGCCGCACACACGATAGTTTCTTTAAACACCTTAACTGGTTTACGGTACTGAATGTGACACATCATTTCCTCACTTCTGTAAAAACCACTTCCCAACTTCGCATTGTAATATACTATTTACTTATGCAATGAGTTTACCTTATCGTGGGTTAAAACCCTAGTCTTAGCGTATAATTTTTCTCTTCAAATATCTTATACTAATTTACATTATAAGAATTAAATGAATCGTGATTTCTTCTTACCTCATACTTCTATGTTTTTTTTAAACACAGCACTGCAGTATCAGCGACCATCGTCACCGTCCTCAGCTGTTATCACGACTCAATTTTTTTTCTTTTGCCAGTAATTATCCAAAATTATTAAAAAACCATACTAGAACCATGAACTTCGAGATTCCAGACGAACCGAGCTTGATTACAAAGTTCTTAAAAAATACAACAGATGGCAGTTTAGAAAATAATTCCTTCAAAAGAACACCAGATGGCAGTTTAGAAAATAATTCCTTCAAAAGAATACCAGATGGCATATTGGATAATTACTGGCAAAAGGAAAAATTGATAGTCGTGAAAACAGCTGAGGTTGGTGATAATGGTCGCTGATACTGCAGTGCTGTGTTTAAAAAAAACATAGAAGTATGAGGTAAGAAGAAATCACGATTCATTTAATTCTTAGAGAATGTTTTGTGACTTTTTTGTCATTATTATTACAGTCACATCTAGCATCTTTGCTGAAAACTGCTGAAGATCTGCGTATTAAAGGCCTAGCCGAAGTATCATGGAGACAGGAGAGTCAAACTACACAGCAGGCACCACACCATAATGAAGAAGGAATGAACTGTGTGGACCCACAAGTTTCTCACGTAGAGTCCGTAGGCAATGGTTCCGATCTTGAACCTCCGCTCAAAAGAAGAAGAGGGAGGCCACCAATGGAAACAAATGTGTCCAATTTTAGCCCTAAAGTAGCAAGTGTTACAGGAGCAGGAGGAGCAGAGGAAGTATTTATGGTGAGTAATATAAGTAAAATTGTGCAGGCCCATGTTAAATCTTAAATGTAAAAATGTTTGTTCTGATTGAATTAACCATTTTTCCACTTTACATCACCCTGTTGAGTGTTGCGTTGTATTATGCTATTTAGACACAAAGTGGACACTACTTAATTTTTAACACAAATATTGTTCTTCTTGATGTTTTATTATTAATTTAACACTTCTCACTGAAGGATAAATTATACTTGAAGAGAAAAATTTTTGCCTAGACCGAGACTTGAACCTGGGACCTTTGGCTTTCTGGGCCAAATGCTCTACCAACTGAGCTACCGAGGCGAGTTGCGATCTAGATGCAAATTTTTCTCTTTATACCTTTGGCTTTCTGGGCCAAATGCTCTACCAACTGAGCTATCGAGGCGAGTTGCAATCTAGATGCAAATTTTTCTCTTTATACATTTGGCTTTCTGGGCCAAATGCTCTACCAACTGAGCTATCTAGGCGAGTTGCGATCTAGATGCAAATTTTTCTCTTTATACGTATAAAGAGAAAAATTTCCAGGCTCTACCAACTGAGGTACGTATAAAGAGAAAAATTTGCATTCTAGATCGCAACTTGCCTCGGTAGCTGGTAGAGCATTTGGCCTGGAAAGCCAAAGGTCCCGTTTTCAAGTCTTGGTCTAGGCGAAAATTTTTCTCTTCAAGTATATTGTTGTTCTTCCTTTCATGTGATAGACCTAGTGGTCTGTTAGGGTGTGAATCCAACATTTGAAGGGTCTGCCCAAAGATCTCTTGCCTGGTGCTGGTAATTTAAGATTTGACATGGTATTCTTGTTCTGCTCATTCTTCTTATGTGAGATTTCCAGTTGTTTCTGTATTTTTGTACATATTCATGACTGATTCTGTTTGTAATTCTTTGAGAATTTCAGAATTCTTTTTATGGTCTGTTCTTGAGTATCCCACAGTGCGTCTCATAAATTTCATTTCTGCCGCAGTTAGTCTTTGTTCATCTACACTGCGAATTGTCCAGGCCTTAAGCCTGAATGAAAAGGCCTCTAAGCAAAATTTACCGACCGATCTCAAAGATCCTAGTAAATGTTAGCTTAAATGTATAAGAGAAAAAAATACATGTTTAGATTGGAGGCCTAGGTAGCTCACCTGGAAGAGCATTGACATAGAAAGTCAAAGGTCCTGGATCAGATTTAGGAATATTAATTAATTTCTTCTATCTGTGAGGAGTTGTAAATACAGTAAATTACAGCATCTCACAGAATACGAATTTCGTTATTGTTTATAGTGATGTGAATATTGGTACTTTGCAGCAAGAGAGTGGTGCTACAGGAGCATCAGATATGTCGAGAACGAGGTGCCTCCATGGGATGAATCTGAACCGGAAGTGATACCATGCGACAGTGGTGAAACTACCTCTCATCAACCAGCTAATGCGCTACCAAATGTAAGTGTTTTTATTCCGGTGTACGTTAATAAATACAAATTTTATTAAAGAAATTAGAAGTGTATGCTATTTCAAAACCAGTTGACAGAGATCCTACCTTCACTCACTCTCACTACCAGGCACAAGCTGCTAGTAATGGGGAATGCAAATATATCAATTTTTAGTCTGTTCATCTTTACTCAATATTAATGTTGATTTGTTCTTGAACATGTTTTGTTTACGATATAATCAACATTAATATTGAGGTAAGATGAACAGACTAAAAATAATTTTAAAATACAATAGGAAGTAACATTAAGAGGTTTATTTAATAATTAAAACATTTGGTCTGTTCATTCTTACCTCTTAGAGTTGTTTTTGTTGTGAACATATGTTTCAGAGCTTCTTAGCCCCATCGTCAGTGATTACAGCGATTAGTCTGTAATCGCTGACGATGGGGCTAAGAAGCTCTGAAACATATGTTCGACAAAAACAACTCTGAGTAAGAATGAACAGACCAAATGTTTTAATTTAAGACTAAAAATAATTTAATTAAAATAATCTCAAAATATCACTTCCTAAAATAAAATCAATTTTGCCTTTTTCTACCAGCCTCATGGGCTAGTGGTTAGCGTTTCTGACTACAGTTCATGATGTCCCGGGTTCGATTCCTGGTCAGATCATAGGAATTTTTCTGTAAAGGGAATGATTTCTGTGGTTGTCCATGGTCTGGAATTTAGGTTAAGGACTCTCCTGGCGCTTCATTTATCATTTATACACCCATCATATCATCGGGGTAACGTAACTTTGCCTTACAGGTACCCCAACTTAAGAAATGAATTACAATTCACCAATGCCAGGGGAGAAAACCAGAAATGTCATAAAAAGACAACCTAATGACATTGGACAAAAAAAACTTTTTTTGGCATATTGGCCCTTTTTAGCCTTTTTTTAGATTTTTTTTTTTGCAACTTTACCTTCTTTTGACTACAAGAATCCACTGAGCTACCTGAGAATTGGCCTGGAAAACAAAAAGTCCTGGGTTCAAGCCACAGTCTGAGCATATAATTTCTCTCTTCAAATATAATTTTTCCTTTGCTAAGAAGTGTTAAATTAATAATAAAAACATCAATATACTATAATATTTAATAATTATATATTTTTCTCTTATGTACGTGTGTAATTTCCGTGCACCAGATGCTTGAAGCTGTGGCTTCATCTTTGCAAATGTTTGTTTTAATAATTTAGCCTTCTTTTCGATAAGATGTTTTTTGAGGAGCATTTTTTTTTTCAAAAAGAAGGCTAAAATTTATTTTAAAAATTATTAATTCTTTGACATTCGTATTTCTTGCCCCATTAAAACCTAAGTAAAAATGCTGTTGCCGTAATTCAATATTATTTATTTAACAAACAAAAGTGCCAATAAGGCTTAAACTCATGTGTAACTATCTATAATTACATACGAAATAATAGAAAAATCATTAATGCGTTTTATTAAAGATTATTTTTTTAACCAAGTTTAATATGTATATATTAGGCCTAACCTCAAAATGTTTGACATATTTCAAGAAACAATACAATATTAGCAAATTATTTAATTTAAATAAGAGACATATATGTCGTAACAGACAAATGACATAAATTTGACACAAATATTTTATGAAATTTTAAAAATATATACATTGAAGCAATCATATTATGGCAAGTTGCTCATAATTTCACGGTTGAACATGGTAAGTCGGGATCGGCTGACTACTAAAAAAACAGATTGCTAAGTCTGGAAAATGTCTCTGCAAGTGGTCCATCTCAATGATTTATACCTGAGGTACACCTGTTATGCATGAGTGCATTCTTGCATACCGGCCCTAGTTTAAATTCAATTACATTTTTTTTTTTTTGTGTGGTGAAATGTAACAAATAGGAACTATAATGTAGTAATATACAACATAAGATTTAAATCATTAAATTTTATCATCATCATCATCATCTAGGGATTAAGCCTGTTGGCTCCGT
Organism: Diploptera punctata; assembly: GCA_030220185.1. Taxonomy (NCBI): domain Eukaryota; kingdom Metazoa; phylum Arthropoda; class Insecta; order Blattodea; family Blaberidae; genus Diploptera; species Diploptera punctata. Next base: position 8,419 of record JASPKZ010000162.1, on the reverse strand, counting down.
TCCGGTTTCATGAAAGCTAGAATTGTTAAAATTGTTCAGACCATCTTCTGTGTGGGCAACCAACATTTCTCCTTGCATGCGGTTTATAATTTAGCAACAATTTTGGAAATCTTCCTTCTGGCATTCTATCAATATGTTCTTTCCAGTCGTTCCTATATTTAATTATTCGGTCTGTAAGTTTGAAAATATTTAGTTGCTTTCTTATATCTTCATTTCTTTTCTTATGCCAGCAGAGTATATCCTGCTATATTTCTTAAAATTGCATCTCAGCTGCTTCCAATCTTTATTCTTGTCTTTTTAGTGATCGTCCAATATTCTGATCCATACGATCAATACAGGAACAACCATTTTACTACTTTAATAAAATAGTGCCACACTTTTAGATTAAAATTTATTTATTTTGTCATTAATATCTTCAATTTTAACATATGATAAATTGAAACCTAGATTTAGTGATTAATATTTTTGGCTGGACATCTTACCTCAATATTAATGTTGATTGTTCTTGGCATGTTTCAAAACAATTCTGTTTTATCTTCAGCTTTCCCATGTCCAAGAACAAATCAACATTAATATGAGGTAAGATGTCCAGACCCAAAATAATATAATTCAAATAACCTCAAAATATTACTTCCTAAAATTAAATATTAATTGAAACCTAGATATTTAAACCTGCTTTCACCTGCTCTAAAATTTTATTATCAAATTACTATTTTGCTCTTAAGGTATCATTGTCCTTTAAATGCTAAAATTTTTAGTTTTATTCTTTGAAATTTTTAAATTGTAATGTGCACTTATTTTTTCCAAATTAAAAATATGCTCTTTGTAGATCATCTTCTGAACTGGAAATCACTATTGATCATCAGCAAATAATATTGTATCCAACAGTTCATTATTTATTTTAAAAATGTTTATTTATTTAATTAATGCAACATGTAAACAATGCAAAGCTGTGTAATTAAATTTTTTGACTTATATGGTGTATTGCAGGATCCCTAACGTATAATGAAAATGAAAGTGAAAATAATATGTCTTCAGCATCAGGTATATTTGAAGGTAAGTTTTTCTATTTATTTGTAACATAATTTACTGTAAACTACTTATTTTAGGAATCCTCACTATGAGGTATATTAATTAAGGTAGAATTTTTTAATGCTCACCTCATATTGTTCTTCTTATTTGTGACTATAAACTAGTTTCGGAACATATTTCTGTTCCATCCTCAGTTCGTCACGACCATTGTTCTGTCGTCTTGAACGAGCTCTCTCCTTCCATTTGCTGACTGAAAAACCTCGAAACCAGGTCATTCTCACCGGGAATTTCAAAGTTCATCAATTTCTTCTTTTTGCTCTTTTGAATGTAGATCTTTTCCCCAAACAGAACGGTAAATTCTTTTGGTTTTTCTATTTGTTTTAATAATTTAGCTTCTCTCTAGATAAGATGTTTTAATAAAAATGAGAAGATAAAAGAAGAAAACAAATCAGGGATTTATCAGATTAAATGTGAAGAAATGTGAGAAATTCTACATAGGAAAAACTAAGAGAATTTGAAAACTAGAGTGAAAGAACATTCAGGAATGTCAAAGAAAGGGGAAGTAGAAAAAATCTGCAGTGGCTGCCCATGCATGGTCTCAAAAACATCTTATCGAGAAAGAAGCTAAATATTAAAACAAATAAAAAACCAAAAGAACTTAGTGTTTGGCAAAAGATTACATTCAAAAGAGCAAAAAGAAGAAATGAACTTTGAAATTCCCGGTGAGAATGACCTGGTTTCGAGGTTTTTTCAGTCAGCCAATGGAAGGAGTGAAGGACAGTTCTTCAAGATGACATAACAACAGTCGTGATGATATTGAGGACGGAACAGAAACTATGTTCCGATACTATTTTATAGTCAAATAAGAACAACAATATGAGGTGAGTGTTAAAAAATTCTACCTTAATTACTGTAAACTGTATAGACACTTTTTTTTCATCATAACTGCTGTGGCTCTGGTCATTTAATTGACTGCCTGTAAGTGGGTTAATAATGTGATTGTTTTATGTTAAGGTCCACGATGTCTGGGACCATGTATACAGATGCTAGCAGATAAATATAGAGATGTCATCAAGTTGAATGACTATTTGACGACTGGCAGAAGACAACAGTTTTGGGAGGAGCCATTCACACGTCGCATTATGGAAGCTATAAAGAGTAAAGAACTGGAGATGAAAGCAGGTGCTGAATTGCTGGGTGTGTCATATGGTACACTTTATGGAAGGTACCGCGACGCTTATGGATGCCTTAAACACCCATACAGGTGAGTTGTTTTAACAATCTTGGTGAACGTATATAACAAATTACTTATTTTAGGAATTCTCACTATGAGGTATACCATTAAGGTAGATTTTTTTTATCACTCACCTCATATTGTTCTTATTTGACTATAAACTATATTCCGAAACTAGTTTATAGTCAAATAAGAAGAAACATATGAGATGAGTGATAAAAAATCTACCTTAATAAGTATTATATATCATAAAAATAAACTTTTTTTTTTAAATTCTAAATTTACACAATAATGTATATTTTTCAGTAATAGGTGTGAAGTTATTAATTGCCCCTGTGGTGTAATTTTTTTTTAACCCTATATACCACGGGAAAGGACATGGAAAATGTAAAATTACACCTCTCCCAGCTCTCTAGATCATTTAAGAGAGCTCCTAGAGCAATTTAAAAAGTTTCTATTCATGTTTTTTTCATCCAATATTTCAAAAATTTTCATATCAATAATTAAAGAACGAGTACATAATATCTCAAGAAATGTCCACCGCTGTGGTCTCGGGGTAGCGTGCTGCCTTGTCAGCCAGCGGGCCCGGGTTCAATCCCCGGTCGGGACAGTTTTTCTGGGTGTGTGTTTTTATCTGGTGTTTTCCTCACCTGTAAGACAAATGTCAGGCCCAAACGGTCCCCGAAATCATATGGCCATCGCAATCATCATTCATATTCATCTTAGGTTAAACTTAGGATTAGGGACTCTCCTGGCGCACCATTATCACAATTGCCCATCATATCCTCAGGGCAACGTAACCCTGCCTTCCAGGCGCCCCAACCTCAGAAGTGGGTTACAAGTACGCCATGCCAGGAGAGAAACCAGGAATGGTCAAAAGACAACAACATGGGCATTTGAAAAAAAATATATATATATATCTCAAGAAATTTTATATTTTTCCAGGTTTATATGAATGGTACAACCTGTGAAGAACGTTACAATCAGAGATTGTGTAGTTTATACAGTTTATTCCTGATTTAGATGTATGTTTTCTCTCTTCAAATTAAATTTGTCATTCGGTAGAAGTGATCAATTTAATATTAAAACATCAACTCTTAGAATTAAATGAATCGTGTTATTCATTTTTCTTACCTCATACTTCTATGTTTTTTTAAACACAGAAAAAAACATAGAAGTATGAGGTTAAGAAGAAATCACGATTCCATTTAATTCTTATGAATTAAACCTCATAATGTTAAAAATTCCCAAATTTATTATATAAATCAAACCTTAGGTTTGCTGCTATAAATGGCGTCCTTTCTCATTTAAAAAGTCTTCTTGCTTAAGGAACTGCTAGATGGCGTTAGTGGAACAAATGTTCTTATATTCCTATGAAACGCTGGAAGGAAAATTTTCTATAGGATCGTAACAGTCCTTGGCCTAATACGTGGAAGGAAGAAGATATTATTTTTAGTCTGGATCATCTTACCATCATGATTTGTTCTTGGACATGTATTACTTATAAATCATTTATTCAACAGAGTACGTGACTTCTGGTCAGAAATCGGGCCAGCAGACGTGTTAGCTAGAGTGCAGAGGAAAGAAAATCACATTATTCCGAGCAGCAGAAATGTTGAATGTGACTGTAACTACTCTTGCTAAACTATTTATCAACGTTACTCGCGCGGGGGGTTCGTCCTCAGGAGATGAAGGTGGTTGATGATGGTAAGAGATGACGATGCGGTTGATGATGTAACCATGTCCATGGTCTCTTCGTCTCCAAAGAAATTAGCAACAGCAGCCCTGGAGAACAATCCTGACATCACGATACTGAAGCAAGAGAACACTGTTCAGATATCAAACCACGAACAAGAGGATGACGACGAGTCACAACCCTCTTCTGTAGCTAACAAATAATAATGCAGACAATTCCTGAGAATGAAATGAGAGAGGGACAAGAAAGCAATTGAACAACAACGCAAAATGAAGAGGAAAAATAATTTTCATACAAAAGGTAATGTTTTTCAAATTGTAATTTTATTTTAGTTTGAGTTTTTTCTTGTCTCACCTCATACTTCTTAACGCCCTCGCTTTTTCTCTGGATTTCGTCATTCTCTTTGTGGACATTCTCAATGCTGTTCACGTTTGACAACTGACGTCCAATGGTCCTCCTCTCCTGCGAACTGACCTCTGCACCTGATGCTGGCCGACGAACTTCCTAATCAATCCCTTCTCCTTATCATCGGGTATTTTCAAAATTCATAGTTGTGTTTTTTATTCTTGCATATGTAAATTTTTTTCCCAAATTGTGGGTTCCTTTGGTTTTTCCAATTGTTTAAGTAATTTTGTGTTGGTTTCTATTCTATGTTTTTCTGACCAGGCATGTGCAGCCTATTGCAGATTTTTCGGTTTTCTTCTTTCTCCATTTTTAACATTTCTGAGGTGTTCCTTTAATCTTGTATTTAGATTCCTTTTTGTTTTTCCTATGTAAAACTCCTTACACAATCTTTACAATTAATTTGATAAATTCCCAGATTTTTTTCAGTCTTCAATCTTTTCAATTTTTGTTGGTTTTTATATTAAATTACCTAAACTGTAATCATTTTTCAGTGCTAATTTAATGTTGAATTGTGTTGAAGATTTTTTTAACTTGTCAAATACTAAAGGATGGTATGTGAACTTCATACTATTACAATTGTTTACTTTTATTATTTCACTCACCTCATACTTCATAATTCATACAGACCCAGGGGTTCTTCACATCAGTCTGCAGGATAGAAGGCCGTTGGATGTCAGTTGTGAATGTGACACAGCATTGAGAATGTCACAAATGATGTGAAGAAACCCTAGGTCTGCTATGAATATGAAATATGAGGTGAGTGAAATAATAAAAAATAACAATATTAAAAAACCTCATAGTGTTATTTCCTATCTACATAACTTCATACTATTTACAATTCAAATTATAGTTTTTAATGAGCAATTGCATTTTTTTTTTTTTCAGCTACATAACCTTTTATGCCACTCTCCCGTTTTGATTACATTTATCGCTGTGGAGGAACCAATTAGAAATTCTCATCCTGTCCTCGAGTAAATCAATAAATAAAAGGTGATATTTCATCTTTAGAATATAAATAAAAGAGAAAGGATGGTTATTTCCATACTAAACAGTTTTTTCCAGGTAAAGGTAAGAGTTTAGAGGTGATGTAAGCATCTAAAGATTCCTGTGTCAGTTGTTATGCCTTCAATTAGATCTTATGAAACAGACAACCTCGCATGTTCAATAAAAATCTCTTTAATTTGAAATAGAAGCCAAGCTTTTCAATAACAATGTCTCTAAGACTTCTGTGAATCTTGATTTTGGTGCTACATAAAAAGAAATGACAGACTTATTTACATGTTATATCACAATTCAATACAGAAAATGTGTAGAGGAGGTGGCTGTTTCAGTTTGTTTCACATCATTACATTTACTGGATCGTAAAAACCAAGTTTTATAAAATATGAGCATATCAGCAATAATTGGTATGTTGGAGACTGCATGTCTGTATTTTAAAGACACAAAATAAATTGATCACTTGATGGCCATAATAGAATGCATTAAGCTGTAAATACCGAGGAAGGTAGTGCAGAAAGCAGAGTCTTTTGATATTGTTTTAATATTGTAATTTGTTCCTTGGTTACAACATAATAACCTGTATCAGATATTCTTAACTTTTTTTTATTTTCATATGTTATTCTGTGTAATTCACTTCGAAATCATACTTTTAAAACTTTTCAGTCCTTTTTTTTAAGAATTTTTCTTGGCTGCTTTCAATTTCTATTTGTTTATCAATGTAAGTTCAGATTTTTAACATTTACACCATGTAAGTTTTTATATTATCCTCTTATTTATACAAAAATTGATTATCTTATACTTTTATCTATGACGCCATATCCCATTTGCATGGTCGGTAATTCTCAAAATTGATAGGAAGAAACACTGTAAGATAATTCAAGTTAAAATTGGGAAACACATTATGAGGTTCTTATTAATAAATTAATGAGTCATTTTATAACATCTTACCTCATATTTCATGTTTTTCCAAACACGGTACTATAGTTTTCAAATGAATGACAAGATCATTTGAAAACTATAGTTACCGTGTTTGAAAAACATGAAATATGAGGTAAGATGTTAAAATGACTCATTAATTTATATTACTGTAAGATAAATTTTATCGAGAGATTGAATTGGTAATAAACTTTCCCTCATATTTTTCTTCTTATTTTAATATAAACTAGTTTTAGAGAACTTTTTCAGTTCATCGTCAATTCTCTGCGAACCGTCTTTCTCTGTTGACATGAGGAGCTGTCATTCGCTCCCTTCTATTGGCAGACTGAAAAGCCCTTGAAAACCAGGTCATTCCCTCCGTGAATTTCAAAGTTCATCAATTTTTCCTTTTTGCTTCTTTGAATTGTAGTTCTTTAAAATAACTCACTGTTTGGGAAAAGATCTACATTCAAAGGAGAAATTGACGAACATTGAAATTCCCGGGGAGAATGACCTGGTTTCGAGGTTTTGCAGTCTGCTAATTAGAAGGAGCAAAAGATGGTTCTTGAAAGGCGACATAAGAATGGTCGTGGAGATACTGACAATGGAACATAAATGTGAAGTTCCGAAACTAGTTTTATAATAAAATAAGAAGAAAAATATGAGGTGAGTGATTAAATTTTTAACCTAAATGAATATACCTCATAGTGTGAGATTCCTAAAATAAGTATGTAACTACCAATTCATTCCTTTGATGGTCTGGTAATGCTATTGTTCACTGTTTAAAAATTGTTGCTGAAGTATTTATCTTACTTGTTAATTTTGACAAGAAGTTTCATTATTAATCGTTTGATACATCTGTGCAATAAAGTTAGCTTATTATCTGCATTATGACGGTCAGCGAGCTTTTGTATTCGAGAAAAATGTATGGGCTGGGCAGCTCATAAACTTCTCTCCGAGCCTTTAGGTTTCGAAGCTTTTCAGTCCGAAAAAAAGTGCATCACTTCCTCTATTTACTCTGAAAGTTAGAGTATAATGCTGTACATATTACATTAGAGGAAGGGAATGTAATCAAACAAGAGAGTTATAGGACACAAATTTATTGTTTTATTATATGTTTATATTAACGTAAGCCATCACACTTCCCTAAATATCTGTTTTTAATATAGATCTTAGATTCATAAAACACAAATGGGTTTTACTTATTTTCTAGAACATAAAGTCTGTAGTTAATTACAGAATAAAAACACACTTAATTATTTTTTAGAGGCACTATAGCATGAAATAACACATATTGACTATAAAAAATATGTATATAATATGTTTAGATAAATAAGTTTATTATTTTTAGGAAAGATTAATCATTAATAAAATTTGGTATAAAAAGGGATAATTTAATTAGCAAGCATTATATAGAGTAAATATATTTCTATACATGTTAAAGAATTGAGTTTATTATGTATTAATAAATGCTTAAAAAGGGTGGACTTAATTTTATTTAGGCTGTAAACCATAATTTTCTAGTTCTACATGATAAGTGTACGAGTTTTTATCTTAATAAAAAAACTTTACAAGAATAATGAAAATATCTGGAACTACAACAAATTTTATAACTTTATCATCTACTCTACACAGGAACATTTTAGCGTTCATACACAAAATATGCATCTAGAGTAAGATTTCTTCCAAAAAATATTTTTCCATAATATGCTAGATACAAAAAATAAATAAATTAATAATAATATATAAAATTGCTTAAATCAGTGTATTTGCCAAAGTATCTATTCACATAAACCTCACAGTTAAAAAGTACAAGTGAAGTAAGAATATAGAATAAAGTTATGTTAGTAGAAAAAACACTGAGGTCTTTTTTAATTTTGTTTAGTTGTTTCCTCGACTCACCTCATACTTCTTAACTCCCTCGCATATCTAGATTTCGTCACTGTATTGTGAACGTGACACATTGAGAATTATATTTTGAAGAGAAAAATGTTTTCGCCTAGACCGAGACTCGAACCCGGGACCCTGAGAATGTCACAAATACAGTGCAAATATAGATATGCAAGGAGTAAGAAGATGAAGGGAGTCAAGAAAACAACTAAACAAATATGAATGAAGGTTTGAAAAATATGCATTAG